>JAHWFP010054604.1:1313-22209 GCA_023313725.1 Lithobius niger | reverse complement strand
AGGGGGAAAGAGTCAGGATATGAAAAGAGAAACAAAATTAAGATAATCCCAACAACGAAACAAAATTAAAAGAACCTTTTAGCCAATGTTCGTTGTTACACAGTTAAAACATTAAACCAATATAAAGTTGAAAATTTTAAGAGGAATTCCATAAGTTTACTTCATGTTCTAAACACTGTTGCGAGCATGAACATGCTTCAGTTCAATGTTTTATTTTCTCTGTTTTAATGACTCAAGTGTGTTAAAATGAATATTCACTAATAATGAAACACAAGAAGATATGTAAATAAACAAAACAAACTGCATCATGCATTCAAAACATTGAAACAAACTTTATTAATTAAATATAAATTTATTAAAATATATGTATAAAAAATTCTGACTATTTTCCGTACTCATTCGTTTTCATTCACCGAACTTTAGTCGACTACTGCGAGGAATTAAAGAAAGTAAATCAGTAACATTTTTGGCGCTGATTTGGTGCAATTCGAAATTCTACAGTTACAATATATTGAGCAAATTCTTTAGGACTTATTTCCAAATACACATAAATGGATGCGCTCTAGCGAAGGGCTGAATTTACACACCAAAAAATATTCAATCGTATATTTCGGTGCAGCTTTTACTAATGATGCAAAGTAAGGTAAATACTCGATTGAGCCGCTTATCGTTCATCTTTTCCACTTTCAAGTTATGTCGATTTGAGTCAATGGATCAAGACAGGGAAAGACCAGATAGTTCCACAAACAAGACGTACAGAAAATCTGGTGTCTGGTTACTGCTTGGAGGGAATGGCAATCTCCATTAAGTCTTCAGCTGCGATGACTACGCATTCGCTGTGGATGTACATCCTTGCTTCTTCCAGCAACTGATCTATGGTGTCTGATTCGGGACCATCCACGTCACCGTTCATGTGCTGAAAGACAAAAGCAGAGTTTTCAGAACATCATTTGTTGAGACTGGCAATGGTACTACTATTTCAATGCAATCGTCGCAATACAGCAAATAAATGGAACTGAGGAGTTGAGTTTTGTTATGCTAAGGGAAACGGATCACAAACCATTATATGACAAGAGCTAAACGAATACAGTTTCAGCAAGCAAAATGCAGAAATTTCTTTCCTGTTTGGGGCTCCATTCTACTGCATGGTACACACCCGGGCTTAGGCCTATTTTTACCAATTTTAATATCAATTGGTATCAGTAGATCAGAGCCCCAAACAGGCTGACGTTTCTGCGATTTTGCTTGCTGCAACCGTATTCATTTCACCATTGTCATTTGGCCTAGCAAGCGTAGCTTAGCTCTCATCCACAAAGTATTCTCTACAGATGAGCCTAAACAGCGGCAAACAGTCTGTCTAGAGATCTATGTGAGAACTACTAACTGATATTAAAAAAAAAATCATTCTATTTGAGCATTCCATTTGAGTGAACAAGTTAAAATTTAGAAAGTCAGATATTTTGACAGCTAAACTTTTACAAAGTTAAATTTTGCTTCTTCGGTGTAAAAAATGATTTTTTGAAAGTATGATAGGCTACCTTATTTTAAATACAAGACTTGATTTTGTTTGCTTCCTTTTGTGAATTTGCTTGCAACTCCAATCTACAGACGGATCTTGCTAGGATAGTGGAATGGATGAACACAGCCAAGAGTACCAATAGCTATTCACTAGGTGGCTTTTCCTTGAATGATACTTTTACCCATTTTAACTTGTAAATTATGATACTTGTTTTTTTTTTTTAATGAAATAAATGAAGTAGCCAACTATGCGTTGAGTGAGAACAATTTACGCCTCGACGTTTCAAATCAGTTCCGATTCATTCTCGAGAGGAACCATTAGCGAAAAAAATCGCATGTAAACACTAGACTGGCTTGAGGGAAGCCTGGAGTCAAGTCAAGAGTAAATTTTAAAATTTAGAAAAAAGTTTGTGTGTGCCCAGACAGAACTGGGACAGTCACACTGAAATCAAAAGCAGGGACAAAGGTGTGACCAGTTTCCTAGCACAAGCATAAGTGGGGAAAGTCAGGCAGGTCCACAATTTATATGCTGGTACTGCGGACACTCTGGTGGCGAAATTTAGTAGCATAAAATTGTTGAAGTAATTTGAAGTACTGTCGTATTCTTGATATTTTGGTGCAGAGGGTAAAATGTGATTATGAACAGGTAGAGAACAGGGTGAGATAGTTTCAAGATTAATTCTGGGGCAAGTGTTTGAGATTTGGAATAAAATTGCAGTTTTTGAGAGGTCTGGTTTCTTGTGTCATAATTCGGAGAATTACGAATATATTCACTGCTTATTTTCACAAGAAGACTTTATCTACGTCTTGCAAATTTTCAATGGCTGGCTGCCATCGTCATCAAGCACTACGACAAAAGTTTTGTTGGTTCTTTCGAGTGCACTACATCGTCGTTTGCTTTCGAATCTGTAACAGCCGCTCGTCGTGGCCTGCCGCCTGTTACAGCGGCTTTTACAGATTCGAAAGCAGACGACGACGTAGTGCACAGAAGAACCAACAAAACTTTTGTTGTAGTGCCTGATGAAGATGGCAGCCAGCTATTGAAAATTTGCAAGACGTAGATAAAGGCTTCATTGTGAAAACGGGCAGTGAATTGATGAAAAGAATTGACTCAAGAATTGATGAAAACTTTCACAGAAACACGATAAAGAGTTTATTCAAAGGTCTGTTTACGTACACTTCGAGTAAGTTGGAAGTGTTTACAAGCGAATTGTTTTGGTCATTAAGTTTGAAGTTTGATTTATGAGACCGAAGGCGTTGGACCAGTTTTTGTTCACTGGTACCAATGTAAGCGGATTTGCAAGCAGGGTTCAATAGTCGATGGGTCCAATTGTCATCCAAAGACTTGTCAAGTTAAAGTCAGCAAAGGCTCGTAGCGAATGACGACAGTTCAGGGAGCTGTGGAGGTCTTCACAAGGTTTGGATGGCAGATCCTCAAGAGTTTCCAGTGGTTAAATGTGAAAGGCGATTGACTGGAGTGACTGGATGAGTTGTTGATCAAGTCTGTAGGGGCCAGTAGACATTTAGCTTGTGATTTTGCCGTGTGATTTTTTGCAAGAGTTGTGGTGTTGTGGCCAGTGTTGTCTTGATGAAAGGTGACATTTTGTTGTGAAGTAGTTGTCATGAAGAGAACAAGATTTCAGAGACCGCTGCAGGAGAGCTTGTCAAATGGGATAGGCCTCGAAGCGGAGATTGATGTTGAGTTCCTTGTGATGTTGTCAATTCAGTTGGTGATCATGAGAGAGAGACGGATTGACTGGAGCTTGTAGTCTGATTCAAGATGGTGGACAGGTGGGATGAAAATGCGAAGTTGCAGATTGGCGATTGGCAAATGTCATGGTCTTATTGATGGAATTGTGTCAAAGGGTTGACGAGAGCCGTGACGAGAGACTTCTTCATGTTAGGTGAAGACTTCGGACGGACGCAGAAGGAGAACTAGCTGTCTTTCGGTGTGAGCTTGGAGGAGCGTCAGTCAGTCGACAGCTTACAGGCACCGGTTCACCATTTCGATAGCGTTGCCCATATTCTAAACACAGCATCCACGTTCCAGATTCTCCGTCATCCAATAGGCTGATGTGGGTCATGTGATCTCGTTTTAGTTATGAAAATTCACGGCTCTGCTGCAAAGTGTTGTTCCTTTTTGTAAATTTACCGCTATTTTCTTTATATTGCTCGAAGTTTGTGCAGTGCTGCATCTGGAAAGGTGAAAATGCGCCTTTAAGGCTTCTTTCCGGTCTGAGGCGATGCAGAAGTGCGGCCGGAACATGCGGGAGCAGCCGAAGACGAAGGAAGTCGAGGTGGCGATGGGGAAGGGCCAGCCAGCGCTTCAGGGTCTTCAGGTTGAGGGTTCATTGGAAAAGGTGGAGTCCTGTGAAGAGATGTCGTTCCAAGCGGTTGAGCCATAAGGAACCCTCAATGGACGAAGGAGCTTTATCCGTCGCGAAGGATGGTCTTGAGTTAATGGGTGAAGGAGCTTCTTTCGCTGTGAAGGATGGTGTTTATATCCAGCGAAGGATCATTCAGGCGAGGGAAGGTTCATTAGTGGAGAGAGAAGCGAAGCCACAGTCGGGCAAGAGCTCGAAGGCTTCTTTGGGTGAGGGTTGGTGCCAAAGATTGGCTGAATTGTTTTTTGTGTTCCGAGATGAGAAGAACGGACAGGCAATTGCAGGTGGATGAATGACAGCAAAGCGACAGTGTGGCGTCAAACGACTAGAACTTCAGTCGGAGTTGATGGCGTAATCGGGAAGCTGTTGAAAAAAGAAGAGAGGAACGGGAGGTAGCAATGGGTGAAGGCGAGCAGGGCTGCTGGGCTTGCAGAACTGCAACATAGCTGGTGGGGGACAGTAGGTCAAAAGGGTTGAAAATCCGAAAGATTTGTCACGATAGTTGGTGTAGCACAGTAGGTGGTGACGGACAAAGGTTCGTTAAGTCGCCAAAGCCGGAAATGAGGCACAGCTGGCAACGAAGGGTGAATGTTTGAGGCTGTTTATTCAGGTTGGCGTAGCTAGCTGGCTTGGGGGGGGGGGAACGGTCCACCGGAGTTGAGCAGGCAGTGAAGAATGAAAGCATGAGGCAGTGATTCTGGATGGCGAAGGGCTGCAGACAGGAAGGGCACAGGTCCGAAGAGCTGTGACAATGGTCGGCGAGGGACATGATGTAGCAGGTGGTTACAGATGAAAGTCCGAGGTTGCTGCAATGTGGGTTAGACAGGGACAATGGCCAGGGAAGGACGTAGGTCTGAAGGAGCTGTGATGACAGTTGGCAAGGGACAGCAAGCAGCGAAGGACACAGGTGGGAAGGAGCTGTGATGAATATCCAGGGTTCACAGTAAAATCTTTACATTAATTTCCCTGACCTACATTGTTGAATTTCCCTGATAAACACAAATTCAGCCAAAGATGATTAAAAAAAAAAAATACCACACTCTTTGCGAAAATTTAATGGTTCTTTAACACGTGGAAATGAAAGCTGCCAAAAAGTTATATTACAGCATCCCAGAACTTCAAATTAAAACAAAAGTCTTTTTTTTTTCAGTTTCTTAAGCTTGACACGCTCATTTTCAAGTGCTTCTTCCTCCAATTGGGAATTTTTTCTTATACGCTTTCTGTCGTCTTCAAGGGACTTTTCTGGTTATCTATTCGTTTCTTTGCTGATACAGCTTTGACGTTTTTATCCAGCTTGTGTTTCAGTTCGCTGACATGCTCCTCGTAACGTCTGTGTGACGACTGCACACTTGCCAGCAATTTTCTATCTATGTTGATGGATTCGATACCACCAGCCCGTGCTACTGCATCACAAACACGACGCTGAGTCACAATAGCTTTTTCCATTAAGTTCTCAACCAGGATGGATTTGTTTATCGAGAACCCACTCTCCACCGAAGCATTTACCGTGTGAAAGGATCAGACACAATTTCACAACAAGCCATAGTTCAGCAAACTTGTCATCACAACTCACAATGCTAGTAAAGAATACACCCAGTCCAACCTCACCACTTTTCATTGTCAAGAAAAAATCCTGAAACTTGTCTTTTAACATTCGCTTTGATGCTTCACACGCTGTTGAGTGCTGAGCTTTGGCCTTTTCTGCAATATTATCGTCAAAATGCGGTTACCTGAATACATTGTTTCAAGCAAAATATTTGCACGGGTCTTCCCAAGTTTGGGCGTGTTAAACATAACAGTTGGGTCGAGAGCTACAAATCCACGTGTTAGGCTGTACTTCAGAGGACTTCTTTCCTTCAACTTAGCAATCATTGCTACTAGCATTTTTCTGCACTGGAGAAAAAATTCTGATTTGGTAAGCTCATTTGCTTTTACTTTTCGTAGGTATTTCTTAGCTGTATACCCAATGTCAATGCCACTTAGACAACAAATTATGAACCTGATTGAGATCAACAGCAAATAATTTGCCAACTGTTGGTGCTTCATCAAGTTTTTCTTGCTTTACTTATCTGCGCATTAGTGATCTGAGTAGCTCATGAAGATCCTCATACAGGTAGGGGACAAGAGGCTTAGCACTTTGGAATCTGCGCAGATATGGTTCACATCCCGAGGATGTTGTTTTAAAGACACTTAACTTACCATTTCATTAATAGAACTCTTCTCGACAGAAAGCTCTGCAAAGAAGCCATGAAGGACCAGCATTGGGGCAGCTGCAGACAGCTGTGTAGAGCTTGTCAAGTTTGTTGTATTTATAACACAAGTACTTATTCCACACGCCGTTAATTTTTAATTTCCCTGACTTTGTGTTAAATATTCTTAATTTCCCTGACTTTTCCCTGACTCATTTTATTTCCCTGACCTTCCCTGACTTTCCAGAAACTGTGAACCCTGATGTCACGCAGGACAATAGCTGCGAAGGAGGAAGGTCCGGAGGAGCTGCGATGAATGTCGGCGAGGAACAGCAGGCAACAGCAGGCAGCGGGGAACAAAGGTTCGAAGGAGTTGCGATGGTAGTTGGTGAGGAACAGCAGGCATCAAAGGGGAAAGGTCCGAAGGAGCTACGATGATCGTTGGCGTGGGACAGCGGGCAACGAAGGATGAAGGTCTGAAGGGGCTGAAATGATTGTTGCCGAACGACAGCAGCTGTGAAGGATAAAGGTCCGAAAGAGCTACGTACGATTGGTGGTGTTTCTAAAATAGAGGGAAGTGAGAAATACTGTTTCTTAACTTGAGGCGGCTGATCCAATCTCCTCCCACTTGACGTAAGCGTGACATCATGAAGCCGAGATGTTGCTGAGCCAAGTGAGGCAGGTTTTTTTCTCGCTCACTTACTGATCCAACATGGCTGCCATTACCAGTATTAGCTGAGATGGCTGTGTTTCTAAACAGTAGGAAGTGAGATACGGAAAATGTCTAAATTTAGAAACAAATTCAATAAACAGAATAATAAGCATCTGTATTACGTTGTTACTAACACTTCTCTCGCAGAAAATACATTTGGCCGCTATTATTGCTAATTTTTCTAATGTTGAGAATGACAAGTGCGGCAGTGGTATTTCAAAACTGATTGGTTTTGAAGACGTTGTGGGGAATGGCTTAGAGGAATCCTCCATCTCACTCTTCCCTCTAGTTTAGAAACACACCCATTAATGAAGGCAAGGGACAGCAGGTTGCAAAGGAAGAAGGTCAGAAGGGGTTTCAGTGATTGTCGACGAGGGACAGCAGCTGCAAAGGGTGAAGGTTCGAAGGAGCTGCAATGAGTGTTAGTGAGGGACAGCAGGCAGCGAAGGACGAAGGGCTGGAGAAGCTGCGATGATCGTTGGCGAGGGACAGCGGGTAACAAAGGATGAAGGTCTGAAGGGGCTGAAATGATTGTTGTCGAGGGACAGCAACTGTGAAGGATTGAGATCCAAAAGAGCTGTGACGAATGTCGGAGATGGACAGCAGGCAGCGTGGGACGAAGGTCCAAAGAAGTTGCAATGAATGTCAACGAGCGCAAGCAGCTGTGAAGGACGATGGTTCGAAGGAGCTACGATTAATGAAGGCGAACGACAGCACGTTACGAAGGAAGAAGCTTCGAAGGAGATGCAACGAGTGTCAGTGAGGGACAGCAAGCAGTGAAGGATGAAGGTCCAAAGAAGCTGCAATGAATGACGCGGGATAGCAGCTGTGAAGGATGAAGGTACGAAGGAGCTGCGATAAATGTTGGCGAGGGACAGCAGGTCGCGAAGGAAGGAGGTCCAAAGAGTTGCAAAGATTGTTAACGAGGGACTGCAGCTATGAATGGTCCGAAGGAGCAGCGATGAGTATCAGTGAGGGACAGCAGGCAGCGAAGGATGAAGGTCCGGAGAAGCTGCAATGAATGACAACGAGGGATAGCAGCTGTGAAGGATGAAGGTCCGAAGGAGCTTCGATTAAAGTCGGCAAGGGACAGCAGGTCGCGAAGGACGAAGGTCTGAAGGAGCTGCAATGATTGTCGACGAGGAATGGCAGCTACGAAGGATGAAGGTCCGAACAAGCTGGAATGTCGGCGAGGGACAGTAGGCATCAAAGGACAAATGTCCGAAGTGCTGCAATGAATGACGGCGAGGGACAGCGGGTAGGCAGAGCTGTAAATAACAGTAGTGAGGATAGACGTCATGGGGGTGGCCGATAGTGTATGGTGATCAGACGCCTGAAAATCGGCAACGAAAATTGGTGCTTCGGAAAACCTGCGTATATTGAAGCAGGTTGAGTGCGTGACGGAGGAGGAGGTGAAGGGTGTCGTCATCCGCATGGGAGAGGCGATGGATCTTTGGGGTGTCTGTTAGTCCAATTGTCGCACCATGATGCTTCAAACGAAGGTCCCATACAGTGTCTCGGCGAAGGATCTTTGTGCGGGCAAAGGGTCTACAAACAAAGGCTTCTTATAGTCGAAAGTCATCCTTCAGTGCGAAGGGTGATTGAACGAAGGCTTCTTATAGTTGAAGGATGTTCTTCGGGGCGAAGGGTCTTCAAACGAGGGCTGCGTATAGTTGAAGTTCATTTTCTAAGGTTGAAAGTCATCCTTCGGGGTGAAGGGTCTTCAAACGAAGGTTTCATACGGTTGAAAGGCTGTCCTTCGGGGCGAAGGATCTTCAACGAAGGCTACATACACATGAAGTTGACCTTTGGGGCAAAAGATTTACCCAACGAAGGATTCATAAGTTGAAATTCATCCTACGGGGCTAAGGGTTTTCAAAGAAAGGCTACTTGTAGTTGAAAGTTGTCCAGCGGGCGAAGGGTCTTCAACGAAGGCTACATGGCTTCGTTTGGGACGAAGGGTCTGCAAACGAAGGCTTCTTAAGTTGAAAGTCGTCCTTAGAGGTGAAGGGTCATCAAACGAAGGCTTCATATGGTTGTAGATCGTTCTACGGAGCAAAGGGTTTTCGAACGAAGGGACGTCTTCGGTGAAGGGACCAGGCAAAGGTCTAACGGCGAAGGGTGATGAAAGGGGTGTTTAGGCCGAAGGCCGGAGAGAGAGGAGGAGCGACCGTCTTGAACAGGAGCTAGAGAAAATAGATGTCAGCCAACTTTGGCCAAAAGCTTTTATAGGAGGGCTGTGCGCATGCGCAGTTGGGTAGCACAGCTGGCTGGATCGGGATAGAGAAAAAACCTCAAGGGTGAAAGGAGCATTGCAGGATAAATGCAGAAATTTACAGGTAGTAGATAATTTCGTGCCGGCAATTAGAAATAAATGTATTTAAAGGTGCTACCATCCACATTAGATTTACAGCGAGACTCAGTTTTCAAAAATTGGTCAAACGCCATGTTGCAAACCGGTTCACTTTCCCATTTTCTTTTGTGGACACTGAAGGTCATGAATTTGGTTGGTGTAATAATTGAAAGATGTGATGTGCATGCTTTCAGGTATCGTTTTGTATGTCAAGTTCTACATTAATATTGTTAGATTGCTGAATAATGATACTATGAACTGTTGAGCCAATGAGTTCTTATTAATTGTGATATTTAAATTATAATCCCAGATACCTCTTACGTATTTCATTAATTTAAGAACTTAAAACCACAACCAGAGCAAAGAATGTATAGTTCGAAAATTTGAAATTAATCGGCAAACTGGTTCAAAAATGTTCATGGTGACTCACAGAAATACAGACACCCGCAAAGGATGACAAGTTCCTTTGCTCTACTGTACTTTGCATCTCACGCCACAACATATAAAAAGAAGTCAGAAGTTGTCAAACACATTTGCTTCAAGACCAATGGCAGTGTCACATATCAGGAAAATACCCCTCAGTATTGAAACAGCTGGGCACGTAGAGATACACATAAACGAAAATGACTCGTAAAAATGGCTCTCTTTCAATTATTCCAGTCAGAAGCGTGGTTTTAGTATGGTCATAGTTTTGAGTTGCTGATGAACTAGCATTTTTAAGTCTGATAAGCTCAACAACTTTCATACACATTTTACTGATAAACAATCAGTGAAATTAGTGCTATTTTGAAAGCCGAGGGCTTACAACAAAGTTTTCATTTGTCTTTACCTGGTAGTTATTTTCCACAGGGGCTGCAGCTGAAGTATCAGAAGTTGGAGCTGCAGCTTTGTAACGCTGACTAAAGTGTGTAAGAACCAAGGTTCCAGCATGGATTAGATTGGCAAATGTTGCTGCCATAACTGAAAGAGAAAAATTGTTAATGAAATCAACAATTCCAACAAAACACGCTTACATTACAGCGGATACCAGTTTCAACATTTTCTCAAAATCTTTACCTACATTTAATGTCACACAAGCCGAACGACTACATCCTGCACACATTTTCAGAGGTAACTAGATTTTCCATAATCACGCTACAACATTTTTGTACAAACAGCAAAACAGATGCCCCATTTCAGTGTATACAGTTCGAGAGGGCCACTAGATTGTATGGTTAAGTTCAGCAAACCTCATAAGTTTAAATTTTTCTTTATCTCCAATATAAATACTTTTCAATTAAATTCTAGTCTTGTTGTCAAGTGGGATAGCACGGTTACATGTGTTAAGTTCTCATGCTCCACTCATAAAAAAGGGAACTGGGCTATCCCCTGCCAGTGTAGGCTCAATTTCCACTGCGTAATGGTTGGCAGGGAAAGCGACCGGCTATCGCTGCCTGTAGTTAGCTGACAATGCGATAGAGAGACAGAGAAAAGAGAGACACATGATCTACCTGAAATGTCTTGGATGTTTGCAGGGGGCGCCACAGCCCTGTATTGCTACAGTGGAATGCGTTCTAAGAAAAGGCGTACGTTTTTACAACATTTGTTATAAACATGGAAAACGGACTGCCTGTTTTATATGTCAACGTTTTGACGAAATTTCACAAAAATCAAAAGCTTATGTCCTTCTGCACGTGACAAGATGGAGCTACCATCAAAACAGTGACCAGACGAAGCAAGAAGTAACGGCGCACAGTTCAAACTTTATGCAGCATGTAGTCTGAAAAAGTGTTTGTGCAGACCCAAAAGGAAGGGAGAAGATCATAGGTAAACAAAAAGCTAAAACTACCAAAAATTCGATCCTCGAGAACATGTTGCGAACTGTTTGGCTGAAAGTAAGTGTTCCTTCAAATTGAAAACTGATGTCTCAAATCTTACAGGAAAACTTATTAGTGTTACTTTGCTGTTTTGACTATGTACACCTTTAATTGGCTATGCAACTGTTAGCTATTGCATGACAATACCAGCTTTCAAGTTTCTTAAGTGCTCAATTGTAATCCTAGGACTGCAGGATTTTGGCTGTTGTTGTTGCTGAAGATCCAAACTTAACAGTGTCCATTTGGTTGGCTATTGCACCACAATGCTAGCTTAATGTTTCAGTCGTAAACATCGGTGGTTCGGTTCTGTTACTTTGGTTATAATCACTCATACTTACAAGAAATTACGCAAAACCAAAAGGATCAAGTAATACGCTTAATCTTGCAAGTTTTCAGTGGACATTTGCTGCCACCTTCTACAGTCCAAAGTCAAAGTCCTGCTTCGCTACATCACAACATCAACCGTCGTCACTTTTTTTAATCTTCGCACTCTCCGACTTTGGCCTGAAGAAGGAGTCCATCAAATTTTGAAGGATTACGCGTCTTACTTAATCCTTTTGGTCTTGCGTGATTACTTGTAAGTATGGTTAATGTTTCAAAGTTCCTTGGTTCGAATTCTACGATAGAAATTTATTTTTGTATTAAGTTACTATTAATGTTTCTCTACTAACGTACACATTGTATCGGAAATGCTGCGAATTCGAGGATAGCACATTTTTTTTAGCTATTTTTTCCCCCCTTTCCCCCCTTTCATTTCAACACGGAGCATTCTGCTTAATAGAGCATACCCTTTAATAGGATCCCCCTTAATGGAGCATCAATTTGTGTTAGTGCTGGCCTCCAATTCCAAAGGTCCTCTGTTCAAATTACAGCAAGGCACCAAATTTTTACTTACAGATGATTTGCAGGTTAAAATTAATTACGTATTAAAATTTGCTTTCAGGTTTGTTTACAGTTTAATTTTCTTTCCCCTATCAACCCCTCAGGGCACGGTGGAAAATATGGGGAGAAAACCTGGCAGTGGCCGTTCCCTCGACCCGCCAGTCTGAGCACCCCTTGCTGATCGAGTGACTGCTGCTCCAGTGTTTCGTTTCATGATTGACCTGTCACCAGCTCCTGCTTCCGCCTTGTTTTGTAATGGAGGTGCATATGCCCCTAGGCATTCATAGTCTCTAGGGAATTCGTTTCATTTTGTCCCCCAATTTTCTCGGCTGGACAGGCCTCGATGCGGCTGATGGTGGTGCCGGCCACAACCAGACCACTTAGCATCATCCATAAGAACTTCTACAGTCTGGGTGGGGTCAGTTGGGCTGGGGAGCAATACCTTCAGACCCCTGATCTCCTTGCATGCCGGGCCCGATGGAGCGACACACATTCATCCATAAGGGCTCTCACACTGGCGCAGATCAGTGTAGAACTGGGTCTTTACCCATCTTATTTTCTAACTAGTCATACTATTTTTTTTTTGTTTATTTAGTTCTCGATTAAACGAAATTGTTAGAACTGGGATATCGTATCCCATTTTATTTTCAACCTTATCTTGCTTAATATTTATTTATTTTTTATTCATTTATTTAGTTCTAAATTAAATCAAATGAAATCATAGAACAGGGAGACAACATTCCAGTTTGTGGTTCAGTAAAGTCTGAAAACCCATGTAAACGTTTTTCAACAATCGCCATCATAATGTTTAATGTCGTGGTACTGTACAATGAAGCAGTGCTTTTTAACTTTACATCAAGACACACTAGCCCGTATGCTGTCTTGGAAATTAATTAGCTTTACTCCACATGCTACTAAAGCAGTGGCGTTCATGATTCGAATCTGGGCAGGCAGAACCCACCCAAAATTAGTCACCTCAAGAAGCCTTAATGCAACATGGGTGTCAAATGCATTGATATCATATTTAATAAACTGCAAGTTTTTTTCTAATTCTTAAAATTTAGTTCCTCAGCAATTACAATACAGTACGATCACATAAATCCTTTTCATTATTTTCTAGTTCTACCATGAATACTTTGATGAAAAGCAAAATCGTTTTTAACAACAACAGCTTGCTCTCCTGTGGCGTAAGCCTCAAAGCGAACTAATCCATGTGACTGAAATCTCCATAGGCAACCTTTGAATTTGTCTTACCTACGCTATTACGTTACTTACAAGCAGTAAACAGCATACCAACTGCCCAATTTCAATACAAAACAGTTTGAGAGTACCAAAGGATTGTATGGTTATGTTTAGCAATACTTCACGTGTTTTAAATTTAAATTTGTCTTTACCAGCAATCCTTGTTGTCTAGTGTGATAGAACGGTTACATGCTTTAGTTCTAATGCTCCCCGCAATTAAGCGGGGCTATCTCCTTTCATTGCAGGCGTGATCTCTGCTGCCTAATGGATGGTTGGCAGGGAAGGTGATTGGCCATCACTGCCTGTAGCCCTCTGACAATGTGATAAGAGTGAGAAGGACACGTCATGATATGTTCGAAAACAAACTGCCCGTTTCTTCACGCGCACACAGAAACACGAAGTCTCGTCGAGCCACCACTGTGAGCACACCAATAATTATTTTTACATATAAAAACATGATACGCTTAAAATAAAAAGAAGAAAAATATCGCCCGCTATCATGCAAAATACTTTTTTTTTCGCCGACGGAATAAAAACCTTCCGAGATGGTCTAAACAGCATTCGTAATTTAAAAACTTTTGTGCATTAAATTTTTAGTCAACAAAAATTAACAAAATTTAATAAACAGCAACAATGATTGACCTTCCCACCCAAGTGATGATTCGAATAGATCAAACCCATATCAAAAGCAGGTTTTTAAAAATACATTTTTACTTACGCACGGAGGAAAATACGCAATATTCCAGACAGGCAAGAACGATTTAACAATTCTTGGCGAATTTTCGTTAGTCAATATGCTGTGGATGGAAAAACCTAGCCGACTATCATCTTCAGGCACGTAATAAAAACTCCAAACACTACCATCTATTTACAGTCCATTAGATTCGAACTTGGCGTTAACTTGGCCTCCGCTATTTACAAGGTATATACAAGGTAGGTGCACGAAGCTCATGCACTGCCTCCGTTATTTTGAAGGCCGTTTTTCCACTTTTTTCTTAGACGGTCTCTGAAAACAGCATTCAAAAAGAATTGGATTGAAGGGTGAGACGGTCCCTGGATATTCATCAGCACGGCTTTCTCTCGGACGTGGTGTTGAATAGCCAGGAATTCGAGGTCTCTCAGGTGAGTCTCTGCTCGAGTTTGAAATGAGCAACGTTTCAGTTCCTTCCCAATGGATGCGGTGTGAGGTGTCCATCTGGTGTACTGCGATGCTGTTTGTATCTTTCTGGTTCCTGGTATCACTCATATGTTGTTTTACTCGTGCTTTTATGCCCGTACGTGTCTCACCAATATAGATGGCATCGCAGTCAGCACACGGTACACGATGCACTCCTTCTCTCGTGTTCACTATTTTTTGCAGTCTTTCCTCATCCTCCTAATATTTCTTCTTTCTACCACCTTCCTCTTTATGCAATGCTTTCGGCAGGAGCAACTCTTTGAGACCTTCTCCTTTTAGCACATAGGTGTCAAAGCCGTTATCTCTTGAGTATTTTTTGGATCTTGTCTGTTACCTTGAAGGTAGGTAAGACCTACCCTAGGTGTATGTATAGCCTCTCCTCCATCCACAGCAAATTGACTATCGAAAATTCGCCAAGAATTGTTAAATCGTTCTTGCGCGTCTGGAATATTGCATATTTTCCTCCGTGCGTAAGTAATGTCGTCTGCAACGTTCCAGAGTATGAATCTAGACGTTTTTAAAAATACATTTTTGTAACGTAGCTTGCACAATAGAAACTGATTTACGTGCAAAATCAGCGCTGAGAATTTTTGCAAAGTTAGTAGTAGATGCAGTATCCCGTTAAAGTATGAGCTCAGTCAAGTTTTTTTTCTTAGAAAACTTGGGGAAAAAAAATTTCCAGGAGTTATCACGCACTGTCTCGAGGCACTCTTTCGGAGTTGGACAAGTTCCTGGACTTTTCTAAGTTTTTAGCACACAGTGCTTTTGATACATAACAAATATGCTCCACTTTTTCATTAGAATATGCCACTTTCTGTGGTCATAGATGAGAGGCAATACTGTGACTATTCGATAACATTATTGGAAAAATTACGCCAATACCACATTTGGAAGAACACTAAATGTCCACTTGTCTTTGGTGACTATGTAATACTCCTTTCACCTTCTTCAGAAGAAATAAACACGAAGCACCAAAACGTTTGTTGGTCACATCTGAAAATTGGGCAGCAAACCATTGATCTATATTGTTAGCTTTTGCTGCATCTGGGTTTTCCGCTTCCAGTCTACCTTTACCTCCATCTCCAGACTGAGTAAGTGATCACTGTTGGGGTAGGAAGCCTTATAAATGTTCATGAGCGGCACACCCTTTTCTTGAACTGGCAGGTAGCAAGAGACTCAAGGGCTGTAACGTGCGAGTCCTTGAAGCTGTTGATCGCAGTATGACAAAGTATACTGCGATCCAACACCTTCAAGGACTCACACCTCAGTGCGCTTCAGACTCTTGCTATCTACCAGATTATGTAAAGGGTGTGCCACTCATGAACATTCATGGGCCTTCTCCTACCCAAACATTGATTGCTTACTCAAGCCGGAGCTGGAGGTGAAGCTAGACCGCAAGTGGAAAATGGAAGTCGCAAAAGCTAATAACATAGATCAGTAGTTCAAATGTGTTTAAAGAACGCTTTTAAGCTTTGTTTATTTCTTCTGAAGAAGGTGAAAGAACTACTATACCAAAAATTTAAGTGGACATTTAGTGTTCTTCCGAGTGTGGCTTTAGCGTAATTTTTCCAATAATCAAAAATAGTACCGGTATTCAAGAAAGTCCTGTTTTAAGAAAAAACTTTTTGGGAAACCTAGGTTCAATTTAATAAAACAAAACTTGATTTTTAATATTTTGTTAACTTTATAGAAAATGAAAAGAAAAATTTGTAATTTGATGCCAGGTAATTTGAAAAAAAAACAACAAGTTCTTAAACAGAGCATATTGGATCGAAAAACTGATAGTATAGTATTGAAATTTGTGACATAATTACAGAAATTAATACATGTAATTACCAATGGAGTTAATAAAACAACAATACTTTTTATTGTATTTATTGCAGCATTGTTGTTTCACAGGAAGTTATTAAACTAAGCAAACAGCCTATGTTAAAGACCAGCCTTGTGAACATACAAGAGACACATCTCAGAAAAAAAGAAAGTGTGTTGTGGAATGAAGTTCACAAGGTTTAATGATATACTAGTCTGTTATTCATGGCTATTAGAAATAAAACTGCCCATCTACAATTTTTTTTGTTTTGGAGATGGCGATCTAATACTTTATGTCATGTAGCTTAGTGACTGCGATGAAGTAATTACGACAGAACTTTTACGCGTGGACATACTATGGAACTCTATAAACCTTCTTATAGCACTATTCCAGGACACTCCCGTGATGACACGTGTAGTATCAGCATAAAATAATTTGCCGTAACTTGTGAGCAATTCACCATCCCCAAGTTGTTAGAAAAACGGTTACGACAAAAGTTTAGCTTAGCTTAGCTTTGCTTCAATCCATCTCTTCTTATTGTTATTATTACATACTATACAGCATGAACTGAATAGAAAACCAACATACAATTATCAACTGGGAATTCTTGGTAATAAATAAGGGTAGGAAAAATCATTTTGGAACACCCTTGCAATGTCTTTACCATGGATATTAATCTTTGCACACATCTTTGCTCATGAAACACCTTGGAATTGTATATTGAGAATTAAAGTTGGTCGCTTTAAGGAACCCTAAGTTCGAACTGTCACCAAATCATGTTTGATCCCTTCATCACGCCTATGGGTACTTAATCCATCCTCTAATTATTAAACCATACATTCAACTAGTTTTATTCTGAACATATGGTTGCAAATTGGAAGTGATGGTCTGATGAAAAAGTATTTCAAATGAAAAACGCGTACCAAAAAAGCTACTGCTACCATGTAGAGTAAGAAATTATTTATGTACAGCTACTACAAAGAAATTAGAGTCACAATTCCGAGAAGTCGGAATTGTGACTCTAATTTGACGAACTTTCACAGTAATATGACGAGCGTTGTTTTACTGCAAACAATGCAAAGTTATACGTACAAGGTGTCGAATGGCCATGGTCTATAGCCTTTTCCTTCAAAGCATCCTCCAGCGTCGCTTCGTGGACCAAAATATCTGCGTCTTTAGCTGCAACTGCAATAGATGAAGGGTCGCATGTGTCTCCAAGAATAACAATCTTCCTTCCTGGACGAGGCTGCCCAACAACTTCTTCCGGACGTATCTTAAGAACGCTAAGGACATTATTTTATTGTTGATTGTTCTATAATGCAGAGTCTGGGAACTTGAACACAAATCCGATAGTCTTCGAGAAATCATGCTCATGAGAAGTTTCACGAAACTTTTGTTGTGAAAGCTACCGCACAATTTCTGCAGGGCTTATATTAAAAATCACAGAGTAATAATTTCCTCGTGGTAAAAGTATGTATACCTACTTGAGCAACGTTTCACTAGCCTAATTAGCTTGCGCTTTCTAATTCATCGTATCTTAACAAGAACAGCGAAATAGTTTTCTCGGGGTAAAGGTAAGTATATCCTTACTCGAATGACGTTTTGCTGGCTTATTTCAGTTTAATTTTCAGAGACATTTTAATTTATTTTGGCTAGTACATAGAAATAATTTTCTCACGGTAAAGGTTAAGTGTATTCTTACTTTAATGATGTTTTGCTAGTCTATTCAGCTAGCATGTTAAAATCCGAAATGTTCAAATTTGAACATGCTAGCTAAATTGGCTAGCAAAACGTCATTCAAGTAAGGCTATATTAAATCTTTACTGCAACAAAATTATTTCTCACTTCTTAAGATGAATTCACTGAAGTCACTAAACTGGCCGTTGTTTACACTCATTCTCAGAAGAAAGATGCACCAACAGTGTTTTACAAATTTTCTACTGCTTCAAGGTAGATTTTCGTTGTTGTTTGTCCACACTTCCTACTGTTTTCTTCAGGCGTAGTTTCCTCTGGATTACACCTGCCTTCAAAGCAGTAAAAAATTGGCAAAACACCTTTGTGGTATTACTTTCGAGAATGAGTGCAAACAACAACATTTCAGTGACATTTCTGAAACCTCTCGAAGTAGAAATCAGCAATAAAAAAATTTTTTTTTATTAATTCACTGCAGGAAGCTACATCATACATGTGAACTTAAGATACTGCCTGTGTTTTCCACAAAAAAAAAAAAAAATCAATGCTATTTCTTTGATACTTTGTACTATGGCTGTACCGATCAGCATTTTTTCTGCCGAACAGATTCTGATCCGACAAGGGCGAAACGAATACGGTTTCAGCAAGCGAAAGAGCAGAAACGTCTGCATGTCATTTGCCCTAGCAAGCGTAGCCTAGCTCTCCTCCACAAAGTATTCTCTACTGACGAGCCCAAACAAGGGCGAAACAATCTGTGTAGAGATCTTTGTGGGTGAGAGCTAATTGATATTATTCTGATCCGATCAGCTACAAATTGATTGGTGTACCGATCCGATTTAACCGAACCGACCGCTACAGATTTTTAACAATTTTTTTTTCAGGCTCACACATACTTGTAGGCTAACAAATTTGTAGGCTAATGAAAACATTGGAATACATTTTTTTACCCAAATAAAAGTAAAAATTTGTCCGTTATTAACCTTGGACTACAAAATGTAAAACATGTAGGCCTAGCCTAAATCAAAACAAAAGGTAACAAGCATGTGGAGAAACAGAATTTATTTATTGTCAAGGGCCTGGCAAAAATCGAAAATCTGCAGGTTTTTGTTCGCCGAACAGATTTTTGCCGATCAGCCCAAAATTTGGCTAAATCTGTTCGGTACAGCCTTACTTTACAGCGAAAAAAAAATTTTGCAACATTAACTTTTAATTCCATTACACAAAATTAAGAATAACTTGAAGTGATACTTTTTTTCTATTAGGAAGTTAAGCATATGTCAAATACCAGCAGTACTTAAGCAATACCCTTGACAAATATAAGGGAATAAACCCGTACATATTTTCAAAAATCATCTATGCTGTGAAGACAAATATTTTTCCCAGTTTTTTTTAATGGTAATTAGGCCACAAATACACCGATTATGCAGTGTTCTGCAAAAAACGCTTGAGTATACAAATTCCGCAACACTAACTTTGGTTCATTGAACTTCTAGGGTAGTCTACGTACAGAAATGAAAATTTTAAATAAACACTATAATAAAAGAAATCCTGGAAACCCTACAAAATTCAGCAATTGCATACAATTTGTGCCCCCATCTATGTGTACAGAAATCCATGCTGAATTAATTTCATAATGATCTGCCAATTGCTTGGTGAGATTTATGGATGTAATGCACAAACTAAATTGAAAGAATGAGTTCTTAGTACAGTAATTTGCGGAGGGAGAACGGTGCTGTTTTTTTATTCAGACGGTTAATTGTTTCACATGCTAATCTTCACCACTTCGGAAAAAGAATAGAACAGAGGATACGAAAAAAAAATTTGTCGGTTCTGAGGCCTGCCTGGTGACTTCTTTTGAGTGAAATAAAAAAACAGTGACCCGCAAAAGTTTACTTAAAGAGAAATTGTAAGAGTGGTGAGCTTTCTGATACATACATTATCCAGTTAACATTAGGTTTAGTTGTAGTTTGAAATACTGTAGTTATCGTTGTAGTTTGAATAAACAGAAAACAAAAGCTACTAGGTTGCTTACCGGTAAGTTTCAAACAGAAATAATAAAACAGAGGCCTGGTCACTGTGATTTTTAGACTAGTAGAAAAGTTCCAAAAACAAAAATATTTTTTTTTCTATGGCCTCTTAAGTTCACAATGGCAGATGACAGTAATTTCAGTAAATTTATGAAATGGCAATTTCATTGCAACTCTTTTGCAACTTTGAAGATAAAATAAAAAGTTAAAAAAAAAGATAGGTTGCCTGGTCATTTTGATACTGAATTGCCCGAGGAGAACCAAAGAATTTTCTTTTTACAGCCTAACAGAAGTTGTTACAAGCTACAAAACTACTCCCAAAGCAACTCTACGACTGTAAGACCCAATGGGAACTTTAACTGATGTTTTTTTTTATCACTATCAATGCTCAAAATTAGCAACGACTAGGCGGCTGGTATGTCGGAAAGATCAACAACTTTCCGATAATGATGCCTGCTTATTAAAGCTAGTGCCTTCACTTGGCAATGGTGACTTCGACAGACGAGCGCCACTATACTACAAAATGACAGAACTTTGTGCATTTGATGATGGAGAAAAATGTGAAGGGAGTATACTGTGATGTTTGGGGGACAAGTTACAGCTACCTGTACACGCCGCAACTATATTTTATTGGTGGGAAGGGGGGAGGGGGGGGGGCAGAATTTCGGTGCCCGTAATGTAAGGACTTTATCTTTGCAGTTAGGTACCCATAAATCTAAGGACTTTTTTTTTTGGCAATGAGGTTGTTCACAAGTTTTTGTTCGATAGGTTTATCGCTTGTACAATTTACTCATAGCTTTTCAAATTAATTCACTGTCATAATAATGGTTCTAAATAAAACCGCAGTGGAAAATATTGCGGCCAAAAGGATACAGTTATTCCAATAGGTGTTGTGATGGAGTGGCCATGCTTCAGTTTAGCGTATAATGGACCTGGAGGTACGCCCAGAGCACTCAGTTTTGCTGCATCTAACCTGCAAGGAAATGCAAACAATTTGTACAGTCAGTGCGAAGAATAAATCATTGTAAGCGTAGTTTTCCTAAGGGAGTTCGGG
>JAHWFP010054603.1:9412-20516 GCA_023313725.1 Lithobius niger | reverse complement strand
TGATTTTACAGTAGCAAGTATAGGCCCTTGATGTGACCTCAAATACTTCCTGTCGCTGTGAAAGAAACTAACGTAGTTTTCTTAATAAGTAACCAGAATTTTCTTCGTTTATCCGTTTGATGTTGATCTGATGGTTGGGGAATGTGGGGGGAGGGGGAGTCCAACAATTTTGGGCGAGCGCTCCCCCCCCCCCTCGATCACCCTTAGCGTCGTCCCTCTTCCCTGCAAAAAAGCCATCCGTCAAACAATTCCATATTTTTTCAGAGTATTTATACAATGCGAAAGCGTGGTTACAAATTCAGCAATTGCTAAGCCTTAATATAAAATGTTTTAATGGCAAATCCATCTTTTCATCCACTTTCCATTTGCGCTTTCCAGAATGCGTTCCATGACATCTTTCTGTGCGCACTAACGCACGTTGGCATTGAGTGGGAGTGACATTTCCAAGCTCTTCATTTCCATTGCATAGATTCACCGCCCTGCCTGCTCACCTCGCCATTCCGCGCTCCATTTGCTGTGGCTATATATATAATATCGGAAACCGCTACTTATCACAAATTCCTTCAAGTATAGGATTGCTTCTTTAATACGAAAGTTAATAATTCTGGACCATTTCTTTTTACAAACAGATTTCGTTTTACAAACAGTATAATCTCAGTAGTCCTGAATCAGGTAGGCCTATATGGTATAGGCATATAATGTGTATAGGCCTATGGTATAGGCTTACACCCAGAGGAAAGTCCTGGGTTCGAGTCTCGGGTTTACTGCGAGTGAACGCCTATTGTGAAGAAATTTGCTAAGGTGCTTATTTTGTTCATAGTCTGATTATTTGTACACCTTAGGCCTAATATGGTATATATGCCTACATCGTATAGGCCTACACTGTATACTGTATAGGCCTATACCATATAGGCCTACCTGGTTCAGGACTTCTGAAACATACTGTACAGTAGGTGGCTTTCTGACGGGTGGCATTTTTGCAAAGAGGGAAATTGCAAGGAGGGACATTTTTGCAGAGAAATCGGGAAGACTAAAATTGGTGGGATGCATTTGCCGGCTTGTTTAATCAAGCGACTTATGGAATGTATACTACTTAATTTCGTATATAGACTCTTTCTAAAAGTCTTCTACGCGTACATTTCCCGTACGTATACCTGTCGTTCATAATATGCACCATCGAGGCAGGGACGTTATAGTAAAGTCAACAAGAAAGAAAATTAGCTTTAGTGCACGAGTTGCAGGCACAGTTACCCATCTGGGTGAGGTGTAGTTCTTTTGTTGCACAGTAATGCCAATACGATTCCACTGTAATTAAATTTTTTTGGCAAACGTATACATAATTCGTAACAACCATTCTGATAAGATAGCATGAATATACTATCCGTCTCCTCTTCATAAATTCACACATGTACGAGTTGACCAAAGCTCTGCATGTGGTGTCTTCCGATTGCTACTTATTTCCCATTTTAGTGTTTTTTCCAGGTAGATTCTATACCGTTAGCTTATGAGCAGACCTGATCTCACGGGGCCAACAGTTATACGTATTATTCGTATGATTCACAATTAAATGTTGGTAATTCTGATTTGTCATTTCTGGCCCATTCGTCCAAAGTTTCAGTCGAATGGCTTCTTGGTTAATGGAAAGTAAAGACCGACACGCCTTATGTATCACATATCACTGACCTTTATTTGACCGCTTCTATTATTTTATAACATAAGCAGATTCCCTCCCAGGTGGAAAAAAATGCCATTTTTGCCCTTTTGGGGAACAAATATGCCCTATTTTGAGTTTCCGAACTGACAAATGCTAGTACTGCAGCGAAAGTAAGGGCCATAGAGACCAAAAAGGACCAAAAGAAGGCCAGGAAAGGGTCAGAAAGGGCATTAAAGGGCAAACAAAATAAGATAATGAAAGGAGCTGACGAGCCCAAAAAAAGGCCCCAGAAAAAAATAACCTCATCGCGTGCCCTTTTACTAGAACTTATTGCCCCTGCCCTCTCGGAGGTCTGTGCCTGCTACTGTCCCCAACACTCACCTCACAGCTATTTATCACGTACGTGAGTTGCCTTCATTCGCCAGTCAATAAATGTACTATTAAAACGCTGTAAGATTTATGTTGGTGTGAAGTGGGAGATGGTAAGATCACGAGTCTTGCCGCCATCAAAATTGCTCCAAAGGAGGACTTCCCTCCTTACGTGAGGAATTTTAAAACATTTCAATAAAAGAAATTCTTGACGCTCATTCAAATAAACTATTGACTACTTCCTGGTAAGAATATGGAACGAATTATTTATGACGTTGATAACGTATAGGGTGAGCGTAATTCTTTGACTGTGGTTTTTATAGTTGTGATAAATCCCTAACATATTTCACCCGGGATTCTCCATCCGAAATTCACAGCGTATTGAAGATGGATACCCACAAAACATGTACGCCCAAATATAAGTACCCGGTGCCTCTCTTAGATGGACGAAAATTTAGAATATCTGAATGGGGCTAAGGGGGAGGAATTATCTCTTGCAGTCTTTTAGCTAGTCGTTAAATGAACTCACTACTGTAAAATTACGCGGTAACTCTCGAACTATTTACTTGTAGAATTAACTTGGCAAAAGAGCTTTGCGGTTGATATCACGACTTCAAACGGCCGAAAGGCTTGGCGGGAATCCTTACCAGGTTTTTTGCTTTGGGGAGTTCTCCCTTAGTCTGAATAGAGAGGACCACATTTTGTTTGTTGTTGGATCTCAATTATCTTGTGAAAACGTCATGTTATGTAACCAAACATTGCTCCTTTAGTTAAATAGTTAGAATTTCTTTATTGAAAACTCGAGTCGCAGGTTCCAGTAGACAAAATCGTGGTTGATTTTTTTTTCTGGTCGAAAATCCTCCCGTCAGTTAAAAGGACATTCCCTCTTCCTATTTGCGTGCATCCTGCGCCTAAATAGCTTTTGCAACATTTACTTATGTTTGAGTGAATGTAGCAAAGCCGTCTAGAGTGAAAATGCAGTAAAATAAAAGCGTTTGCACCGTTTACATATCGTTTGAGCTAATGTTGCAAATTGAGCCATAGAGAAATTCCTACATGGAGGCATGTACCTTTAATACTTCTGATTTATCGTAGTTGATATTCATTACTTGCTATTTTATTAAAGAAAATAAATAAATACAAATCCCAGTAAATAATACGGAGTTAATTTGGAAAGAAAACCAACATCGAAGACATACAGACAAAAATACTGTCGTAAGCCACATTTACGACCAGCGAAAATACTGTACTGGAAATAACGTAGTACAATAGCCGTCTTGGTGTACTTAAAGTGACATTCAAGTGATTCGAACTGCAGACAGTCCGTCTCCAAGCCACTTCCATGCCGTCTTTAACGATATTGCAATTCGTCCACTGGCAGATAAGAAGATCTGCATAATTTCACTCTGTATAATTTCCAGTGAATGAATAGAATTTCGCTGATGGCTTCTTAGTCCCGACTGACTTATTACACAAAAGGTCGTTAGACGACTTCCCATATTCTGGAAAAGCTGTGCAACCTTCAGCTTCTTCTGGGTCAAACTTGGTCTTTTTTTCGCAACTTACATGTAAAAAATTGACCTTTCAACAAAATGGTCGATCATGCTAGAAAATCGCCGAAAGAGTTTTTTGTTAAGTTGCGTAATGGAAGTTACTACATCCTGCAAAACTACCCCCCCACCCCTCCCCCCAACTGCAGAAAGTACGGCTCTGTCTCTTTATGAATCCCCGCGAGCCACCATCTCACTGATTTCGTTCATCATTGCCGTCGTTTCCTTCCGAAAGTAATCATCTTAAGTTTCCTTCCCGTCGTCCAAGTTTTAGTCATCTGGTTTTTTTTCCACAGTTTGTCCGCTGAACAACCACCTCGATGGATGGATTTGTCTGGTTTTCTTCTTCTCTTTTTTTTTAATGAGGCGCGGTGCGAAACAAGACAAAGGAGGTTTCACGCTGTGCTGTCGTCTTTGTCTGTCTTTCTGTCTGTAGCCGAGATGAGTTTTGAATCCGTTATCCGATCCAATTACCTTTCAGGGTGGATCTTGTCCAGGGTTTAATACTTGATTTGGTTTGGTTAGATGTGGGTTAATTCCAATTACCTTTCAAGGTCTGGCTGGACAGGGTTTAATATCGAGTTTGGTTTGCATTTTGATTTGGTTAAACGTTGGTTAATTCCAATTGCCTTTTAAGATCGGCCTGAATCTTGTCCAGGGTTTAATATTGGGTTTGATTTGTGTTTTGATTTGGCTAGATGTGTGTTTTGTGAGTGCCATCTGTACTTATAGGCCACAGCTACCAAAGAAAATTTTAAGGCGCACATCTCTTCTTAAACTGTTACCACTGCAACGTTAAAGTGTGTATTTGGCGAGGAAGTCATACATTTTGGCGTTATAACTTTTAGATAAATAAGTCGTTAAATGAGAAAACGCCTTTTGTTTTTTTCTGGGATGGACTGGCTGGTGTCGAGGCCAGTTAGAAAGTTTGTTGTCCTGAGCCCCTTTTTTAAACACTATAGTCACTAGGCCAGTACGATTTCCCGAGAGACAGATTTCCTGACACACCGACCTCGCCAGCCCTTCTGTTTCTAACCGCTTGGGAAACCTTGAATCTTAGCGCTCCATGCTACTCAGTTTGACTTTTTTCCCCATGGTAAGGTCTGAGCTAAGATGCGGGAATGCTAGCTTTCACTTTTCCTTCGCAACTTCAAAACCGATTGATCAATAAATAACGCACATAAACAATACACGTTAGAGATTCTTTGAATAAACAATAATGCACGGAATGCAATGGTTTGGATTAGCGAGTCCAAACTAATTAAATTTCGATTTTAAAAAAGCCTAGAAGGGCTAAGTAAGTGGCAGCGTTTGGTGTGCTAATGTTTTATTTTATTTTATTATTTGTGGCTGATGTTGTTGTCTTCCAGGAGAGAAAGAGGGAGACCATAACATCATGGTCGGTTTCATTATGGTTGCTTAGCTTGAACTATAATATGGAACAATTGAATTAGAGTCGTTGGACGTGAATTGGTAATATTTTGCTAGGAGAGTTGTTCGTATCAAAGCTAATATTCCATTGGCCTCTTTGATGGTTCGACCGAGCAAATTTCTGGTCCGTTACGAGAATTGAAACGACCTTCCATGCGCGAGAGGTAAATGTTGGCCCAATGCCATGACAAACGAGCCAGCTCATGCAACTGGTCCCCCAACGCCACTTGTTGGCTCGAAGACAAAGATCTAGTGCTGCATGGTCAGTTGAAACCTACAGATTGCTAGAGGCATCAATTTCTGCATCCATTGGCTAAATGGAAACTGAAGCAATTTTCATTTCAAAGCAAATCCAGTTGAGAACTGCTTTATACTAGCTGATTTTACTAGCTGACCAGTTGTCGTGCTCGTTGAATTGCTTTACAACACGGGCATCTTTGGTCTAATGAACTTAGTTAAAACCGTTACAAGAGCCAAGAAGGTACCTCCGATTTGTACTATTTTGTATTCAACATGATATTTTTTTCTATATCGTGTTAGTACACGATAGTACATGCCCTATCCTTTGTTTATATCCGGTATAAAATGGAACCAAACAAAGAAGTAGTCTGTTCATTCTGTTTTGTTATTCTCTTTTTGAACGTCCTTACAACGCCTTACGGCAGTAAATAAACAAATATACGTCTAATGCCTCAGAAAATGTATGGTACGCCATTAAAACTTCCATTCAATATTTTTGGAATCCTGACAAAAACAACGTTGTTTCTTAAAGAAAATGTTTAAGAGCTTTCGAACGAAGAAGAAGGACTGCTAAAATTTGTAGACTAGACGACAGACCAACTTGATAAATGATAGCGTCAGGTCCGGGCCGTCTGGGGTGAAGGGGAGGGGGATGCAACTGCTTCTCCAGCTAGAGCTATCAAGGTCTTAAAAGTAGGATTCGTTACAAATAGTTTTTAATGAATTTTTGTTTCAATATCTCTGTCACTAATTCTTTTCTTAATTGCTCTTTTTTTTTTTTTTTTACTTTTGTCTGTTTTTTGCTCATTTTCTCACGTTAAAACACTCAACAAATTGTTATAATGCAAACAAATTTGTCGTGGAATAGTTCCAACTCGTAATTACAAATTTAGAGCTAAGCTTTGTTAGTTTTTTTTTTACTTGAACATATTTTTTGTAGCTCAATAGTTATTATCCACAACAAATTTTGAATACATTCAGGGGAGGTGCGGGGTCCTCTGCACCCCTTTTAATAATTTCTTGGTCTGGCCCTGCCCACCGGTATCACGTCAAAATAACGTGGAAATAGCAGCACGCGACAAAACAGCGACGTCATCATAGTGTGACGGTAGTATAATGCATGACAATTGAGCCAACGACTTAACAGCGTGACCACAAAACAGCATGACTGTTAAAAATTGTTAAAGAAAACCAACAAAAAAACTGAAGAGGCATCACAAAGGCAACGTCATATAGGCATCTGGCACAGAGCTGTTTTGATAGCAGCTTCACATACTGCCGTATACATTAGGTTGATGCGCTGTAAGACAAACATTTGCATACAGAAGTTTCTAGAACTACAAAGAAGAAATTACAGTACGATTGAATCATCAATAGTCTAGTTAACCTGAGATTGCCAACAGTATATCGTCCCAGAAGGATGAGCTACGGTTCGATGCTGACACAAGAGTGTAAATGTATTGCGTTTGTTCTTTAAGTGATGCATCAACAATTTATTTATTTTTTATTAATTTTATTACAGTTTTATTACCTGTTTTATGCTGTTTTGTCATACACTGTTTTATTCCAGCTATTTTGTCGGCACGCTGTTAAATCGTCGCACTGTTTTGCTGCGCGCTCAATTGTCGTGATCTATACTGTCGTCATGCTATCCGACGCTACTATTTTGTCGCGGCTGTTTTTGTTTTTCGCACTATTTTTATGCATATCGCCCTGACCATCACAGTCAAAAAACAGCAAAGCTCGATTTTGGAGTGGTTCTGTTTGATCGTGGCACTGTATTGAATTATAATCAACAAATTATTAACACGAACTAAGCACTACAAATAGACAAACGTCCTAAAATTCTGGCTTTGCCACTGTTTTGCCAATTTTTGCCTGTTTTCCTATACTTAGCTCTCAACATAGCCTGTCATCTCTTGGTAGTTACATCGATTCAGTCACGTTTTTGAGGAAATGTCTGCGCTGATTGAGTGAGCGAAGCGAACGAACATCAGCGTTTGTCATGAGAAACAGTGCTTTTCTGTTAAATTGCTTGATCTTAACTTTTTGCTTGACTCCTTGGACGTAAAAAAATAATATTGACATTCCCTCGAGATAACCAATATCGCATACTACACTCTTATAATTTGCTTGGTCGTTTTTTATGTGGAAGGTTTGTCTGTATCATAAGTGTTGCAGCAAGAAATCTCCTCTAGCGCAGCGAGACGACGCGGAATGAGCGAGCGAAGGAGCGACTCCGCTAGTAAGATTAAAGGATTAAACTTCCATCAAAAGCAGATGTGTCACAATCATAACTGTAAATCTAGGTACATTAAAAAAATGTGGCTTCGATATAATAATGTTGCCGACACGTTTCAGGTGCTTAATTACGATTCCTTTTATTATTTTTTGTTTTGTTTACTTTTACGTTATAAATCACTGCTGCTTAATAAATGTGCATCATTAGCCAATGTTTTTCGATCGACATTTTTACCCGGTTCGAGAGGTGGAACAAATATCGAATAAAATAATATACCCTAAAAAAAATGAATAATGATACTAAAAAAACAGGATTAAGAATCAGAATCTTTCTGCACAGCCGTACCGGCTGAAAAGACTATTGCAACGGCTTTGTCCATTCGTCCGTTCGTCTCAACTTCAGAACAGTCCTAGATAGAGACGACCACGGTTTACAATGTTAGATTCAGTGTCAAAAGTTAGTTTAAAAAACATGGCAAGCTAAAACATCGTTACTTTCTTATAGCTGATAGGCTTCCTCGACGTAGCTAAATGAAATAATTACATTTGATCGTCGAATTGAATCATAAGAAGTAAAAACAAAAGGATAAAATAGTCTCGTCGCACTGTTTCTTGAATGAATAGGCTGCCCGCCGAACTAAATTCTCCATTAGGCCTATCTGCTACTGAACTAAATTAAAGCTGCAGTTAAAAAAATTAGGTCTAAAAACTTGAGATTAGGTCTAAAATCACGTTACCATGGCAACGTCAAGTTGCTACGAGTCCGCTGCTGGCTTCATCAACAGCACTATATTATGACTCCGTCTCTAGATTGCGTCTCTCCCGTCACTTCCCTTCCACTGATCTACATACGTTGAGCATGACCTTGTAACACTGTAACTATATGTGCCCGGAGGTGCACCATATAGCAGAAATGAAGAGGTAAATGCAAAAATTAAAACCACAGGTAAAACTCGGCATAAAAGCTGACAATTAGGCCTAAAATGTACAATAGACCTGAAAGTTAACTTATTTTTAACCGGCAATTGTGATGGTTACTGCTTTTAGATTATATAATAAAGATCGTTGTTTCAGTGCGCGATAGAGGTGTGCGCCTCAACATTGGTATATTGGTGAAACTGTACATTAGACCTATTGCGACTAGGTATAATCGCTGCAGCGGCCGCTTGTTGCATTTTTGTGCCTAAAAATGTAAGATGTGTTGCGTTCCTTGTGTCTTAAAAGTCAGTTAAACTAGCCTTTAGTAAGCAACTGAAATCAGATTTTTCAGTATTAGCCAAATTAGCAAATACGGGTGGTATAATTGCTGGGCATTCCTTGCCTGACCAGTAGCCTTTCTTTTGTCTATCAGCCAGTGTAGTGCTGTACAACAGGCCTGGAGCACAGGCTGCTGTTCAGAATGGCACGTTTATTACCTAAAGCGAAAAAAAAAAGAGTACTTTTTTTTGCGATCTGACGCGCGCACTATTTTTTTATTTACGTATTGATCTGTAAAAAGGAGTGACGCGGCCCGTAATTACTGACGCGGGTATTTTATTTTTTGAGGGTGAACCAACTTTATTTTTTTTCACGGCCTTAGTTCTAATCCATAGTAGAGAACACCGTTCCACGAATCTGTAATTACATCGCCAACCAATTAAACCAACATTAAATGTGTCTTCAACAAGTCTTCGTTATTGTTCGCGGAACTAAACCTTTGAACTTGGTCTTGGTAACTGCAGTTAATTTGAAGGTGGGAATGCGATATGACATGATAATGGCCTTTAATTATGTCATTGCTAGGCGACCGTAGGTGTTTAGCTTTTTCCAGTCGCATATAGAAGCTGCTGAACTAGCGAACAAAATCATTCCAAAGTTGTCTAAGGGAATTTTTAAAGCTGCCTGGTGTCTAGTGAATTTAATTTTTTCCCAGCTTCTTAGACATATAAGCCACCGTTACGCATTTATGTTTAATTCAAGTGACTGGACCTGGATTCGAACCGGCGAACCTGGTACATCACCGCATCACTGCCATACCACATTTACCAACATGGCCACTGGCATAACGATAACTCACTGAACTCCATTCAACCGAATGTACTCATAGGCAATAGAGGGGAAATACAAATCAATACACACTCATATGGCTCAAAGAAGGAATCAGGGTAGATTAGTAGGTAGTGACGCTTTTCTGAAAACGAGTCATAAAATAACACCTGCTTCTATCAGCGGCACCACAAGGCAGCACTTGTCAGGTTCGCGTATAGGAAGCGAAACTTGAAATAAAAAAAAATGGCGGCATCGTTGCCATAGTAACCATAGTAATAGCGACTATCCCTGTGGAAATTGACGAAATACTCGTGCGTGGGCGCCATCTAAAGTTGAAGAACTTATTCTGTGTTCGATTCAAACTGTAAATGATAGCTCGTTACAATAAACGTAAACCAGGGAAGAAGCCTCAGCCTGAACAGCCGATGATGAGTACGCTTCTCGGACGTTATGCGGAACTCAAAACCATGCATTATACTTAGCTCCACTCGTAACGACAACCCGTTTTAAAATTGAATGTTGGATTTCAAAAATAAAACTTAACCGGCCAGTTCTGATTTTTCTTTAAATTATTTTAATGTCCTAATCTGAATTATGATTTTTTTTTGCGATTAATTTTGCATTCTTAATCAGTTTGATTTAGTGATACTAAATAGTAGTTTTGATCCCCATGACGCTTTGCGTTTCCTGTTACTTGACGACAGCGCCCTCTGGCGGTAAATCACTTAAAGCAGGCGCTAGTTTCGTCCAAATGTTTACCGTTGTGAGAGAAAGAGCGGCACTACCTATATATTCTTCTACCCTGGAAGGAACCTTTATCACAATTCCTCGGCCGAGCAAGAGATAATACAGGGTGGTCCACAAAAAACTGACGACCCAACATTTTCTAAATCCAACTTTTCTAGTTAGCACCTCTCAGAACCAGGAGAGAGCAGAAATTTTCCCGTTTCATTAGCTTTGATTTCTGTCGTCTCCTGGTTATGAGGGGTGCTAACTAAAAAAGTAGGACTTGTATAATGCATTAGAATGTCGTTCTATATTCTCATTTCCATCTTACAGAGCAATTTAATTTTATTTGTAATCCAAAGCAAAGGAAACGGCTGCTGAGAAATACAGAAAGTTTGAAAACTTAAGTTGCACAGTATACCCCAAAAACAAAAACAAAAAGCAACAACCACGCAAACAGTCTACATAGAAGCACATACTAAAAAAGTTAATTCTACAAGTGCTAAAAAATAGCAAGACAACAAAAATAGATCTGGGTTTCGAAATTCACCAAAAAAAAAACATGGCAATTAGTTGGAAGTGGAAACTTCAATATAATCTTACTTAGCATAATTGATCAAAGAGTTAAAACATACGCATGATAGAAGGGTTAGGGGATGTATATGTGCAATATGGAAATCAAAATAATACTGTAGATAGAACTGTACATTAAATTTGTTTTTATTTTATTTACCATAATTTTGTTGCGTGATCTTATCAAGGAACGGTCGTTATGTAAGATTCAGTATGAACTTCCCTGTTAAACGTCAAACTCTGAACCCTCAGAATTGATATAGACCAACGAAATTCAGTATTTGGGGTCGTG
>JAHWFP010054602.1:0-41191 GCA_023313725.1 Lithobius niger | reverse complement strand
CTGTCTACTAAAGAAAAATTCTAATCTGAAGCTTTAAATTCAACACCTTCGCAAAATCAAGACAAACGTCCTGCTTTCAACGTACAGCCCGTCTACTTTTCCTTTTGTCGGACAGTCAGCGCTCAGTCAGTGGACTATGCCTCGCTCGCTCCAGAAAAACAAAGACTGACGCCGCTTCCAAGATGGTCGCCAAGCAACAACGTCAGTCCGACTTTTGCCAACCGAATTCTGCCTCCCTGTCGGGTTTTTGCACAGTCTGTTTTTCCTATCTCCCACCACAACACCAACGCAAGAAGATCAAGACAATGTGTTTGCCGCTCTGTCCTGTTTTTAATTCAACAGTCCGTTTTTCTTCCCCATCTCTGTCCTGCTTTCAACAAGCAGTTCGATTTTTCATTTTTCGGACAGTTAGCGTACGCTCAAGCGGACAATGGCTTGGCTCGCTATAACAAGATGGCCGCCCCACACCCAAGTGATCCAGCGTTTTCTCCATTTCTGTCTTCAAGCAAGTCTAACTATTTGCTATCCTGATTTTTCTTTCCAAGTTTCAAGACAGATCATCATCTTCACGTCGCATCTATCTCTGTCCGAGATTTCTCTCGATTTGTCATCACGTTCGTCCAAGAACTCGGACTGTCCTTCTCACAACAAGGCTCAGCCTCTGTCCTCTCCGTTCTATCCTCAAGTAACAGTCCGTCTTTTCTCCAGACCCGTCCGTCTTTGTTCCTGTCCTGATTTCATGCAGTCCGATTTTCAAGATCGCGGACAGCCACTACTGCACGCTCAAAACGGACGACGCTCGTTTTAATGAAACGCCGACTGATTCTGCAGCCAATATGGCAGCCCCATCGTCTTGCAGTCAGTCACCCGTAGATCCAAATTTTGTTGCCTGTCCTCCTATTCAAGTTTCTTCTTCTGCAATCGCCGCTTCCATATGGCCAACTCGCATCACATTCCTCATTTAAGAAGGCCAAGAAAAAGAAGCGCTCCCACAGATCGTCCTCTTCAAAGTAACATCGATCTATGTCTGAATTTTCTCTCGATTTGTCATCACGTTCATCTAAGACCTCGGACTGTCCCTCTCACAACAAGGTATACTTCTGTCCTCATCTCAAGTACACGACTTTTTGGACCGTGCCATACGACAATTATTCAAGTACATGTCAACAACAGACAGGCCACTGTCATCTTCACAAAGCCATTCCAACACTCAAGACTGGATGACCAACTCGTCCTCATCGTCTCTGTCCTGTCTTCAAGCAGCAGTCTGTCTTTTTCTCCTGTTCCTTGTCCTGATTTCATGCAGTCCGATTTTCAAGATCTTGAACAGTCAACTGACGCTCAAGCAGACTACGCACAAAGAAGAAAAAAGGCAAGAAAAAGAAAGCATTTTTCACAGATCGTCCTCGTCGAAGACGCGTCAATTTCTGTCTGAAATTCCACTTGGTTTTTCAGCATGCCCATCTATGAACTCAGGCTGTCCTTCACACAAGCATCAACCTTGTACTCATCTCAAGCACACGCCATAATGGACCGTGCTGCACGTTAATTCAAGTAAAAGTCAGTAACTAACAAGCCACCTTATCATACAACCATTCCTTCAATCAGGATTGGACAATCGACTTTTGATTCCCTAACCATGTTCCTCCATTCCCATCCGAGTTTCTAATTTTCGGACTACTATCCAAGACGGCCGTTCCTTCGTTCTGAAGCCCTTCACCTGTCGTATCTGCTCATCAATGTTGTGGACTACCCTTCACACGATCTGCCTCTGTCCTCAAGTCATGTACAGACATTTCTGGATCGTGCTGTCCGTGATTTCAAAACAAGGCCAGCCATCTAATCTGAAGATGCCTTCATCATCACTGGATTGGGCTACACATTCCTTGTCATCTCGCAATCAACACCAAGATTCTACAGGGAAAAACAGCCTCGTTCCTCAGCTTGAAGCCGAAATTATGGATGTGGCACATCCCACACTAATGTTGCTTCCGTATCCGTTTTTAAACGACTCTCACAGCAAAACGCACAAATCTAGAACATGCACTCACGGACCGTACCATTTGAGCTTCTCAACATCAGGCTCAACTTCCCCACTCGACATGCCTTCGACACGCCCCACTCGACCACTGTCATTCACATCTTCTGGACTGGATTGCAAGCTCTTCACCATCCTCCTAACAGACACCGTTGGGTCTGAATCACGGTAGCCATACTATTTTTCCATCGCCCAGCTACATCAACCAAGAAATGACACCACAACAGTCCGATTCGCTCCTTTGCATCATTAAACTACAGTTGCTTCCGTTTCAACCGGCTGTCCTTCACCTACTATCATCTCAGCCAATTTGGAATCTTCAAACATCTGCATTCCATTGCAGATAGCCTTTGCCCATTGACTCTGCTGAGACTGGGGCACAGATAGCGGCAACGTATTAAAATCTGACGAAAGACTGTCTCGTTGGGAACTCGGCTCGTGCACAAGGAATCCGTCATGTGTCCACCGCCACAGATTGACAAAGTGAACTTCTAATTTTTAAAAATTACAGGAGGAGAACACCCCTAACCTATCAGCTGTCCCACACTGACAAAAATCACAGCTGCTTCGGTTCGTCATCTTTTGCTGCCTACTGTCCATGACGGATACTGATTGCAGCACCTTTGAACTTTTATCTTGTGCTGCCCACTGCTCCCTATCAGCCATTTTCTGCACTCCAGCACACAGTCGTCCTTCACCACCTGCTGTCCTTGCGAACAAAACTTGCAGTTAATTAGGACTCCCATCCTTCGCTGCTTGCTGCCCCTAGACGGCATTCGTTGCAGCTGTTTTGGGCCTTCGTCCTTCGCAGCTGTCACCCATCGCCAACATTCATAGCACTCTTTTTCATCGCTGCTTCTTTGGACCCTCACCCTTCACTGCTTGCTGTCCATCGCCAACATCCTGTTTCAAGCTTCAAGACACCATCAGTTTCCTGGGACCATCTTCCTGCTCTGCTTAAAGCCCCTGACTGACTACGGTCACAACTCTGTAGCAGGTCATCCGACGCTGCCTGTTGACCTCATTGACTGGCATTGCAATTTTCTGACGCAAGTCGTTTCAGGCCAACTATCCTTCAGTCATTAATCTACCAACTCCACTACTCAGCTCAACACGATTCAGCCTCAGCCACAGCATGACCACTACTCAACAGCTCTGCTTCCATCCGAATTCATCTGCCTTCTGTCCTTCACTAACTACCTACTGCCTGAGGACCTTTACAGGGCAATCCAGTCGTCGGAAGGTCTGCAGCATTGCAGTTCTTCGACGATTGTCATTTGAAACTCACCCAATATACGACATCACCAGAGCCCACCTTGGTAAAACATTGTTTTCGACGGAACTGCTGCTGCAGAACAATCCCAATTTGTGAGTCTGCACAACATATCGTTACAATAACCTTTCACCTTCATGGTTTTGATCCCACTAAGACACTGAACTTTCATGAAAAACTACATAAATGAAACTTCACCAGAAAGAGTCACCAAAACTTGGGTAACCTTCCCCTTAACCTCACGGTCAAACTTTGTCTGGGTATCGTTACACTGAGTTCCCAAGAAGGTCGCCAGCTCGGCACCCTAGGGCAGCCCGTCAGGTAGTACCCACCACCTGCATTGACGAGGTCTGGGTGAATGCTAAATTCACAGGTAATTGATGTTTTTGAAAGGCAATTAGAAAGCCCATTTTGCCGGCCTTCCTGCCAGGCCGGCTGAAAATGGTTTTTGTTGCCTAAACGAAAACATCATTACCTTCACCCGCCCTACCTCCCCTCTGGAGTCACCACCTGACGAAAACAGAGGAAAATAGGATGACAATCAGTTGTGGTTGCAGCCTATATCGGGGGAACTGCGCATGCGCACAAGTGCGGTTGGGTTACGGAACTGGCGCACCGTTCAACTTTAATCCTCTAGAAAAAAATGCATACTTCGGAGAAGAATGCTAAAATTTACAGGTAATGTATATTTTCGTTTAGGCAATGCAAACCATTTTCAGCCGGCCTGGCAGGAGGGCCGGCAAAATGGGCTTTGTTTTTTTTGTATGCCCCCGTCACTGCCGAAAAAAATCCGTTTTCATTAAGTACCAAAGTACCGTAAAGTTTAATTTGACTATTAGGCAGGGCAAGGCACGACATGCATTACATAACCAAAAGGGGGAAAATCCTCTTGCCTTCTCATGAAAGTGTGCAAACCACTAACAAACGCTAGGCCTATAGCATAGTCGTGACGTGAGGGAAGGGAAGATAGCCTAGTGGGGCTGACAGAACTTCAGAAGCCCGGGAAAACTCAAAAAAACTTAATGCCAAAATAAAAACAAAAAAATATATGTAAAAGACGTAGAAATTTAATTTTTTTTGGTGATATGCACCTAACGAACAAATATTTTAATGTTCATCCGGCCCTTAGTTCTCGGTTTGGTACGTATCATACACGTAGACGGTTGTTGTCGTTACTTTCATTTTCTGTATTGAGGGTATTCCCCGAACCATTTAACAAGCACTGCAAATACAGTAGCTGAGCCAGAAGATACTAGTTACTATTGAAAATTCCGTAGCGGTTTTTACTCTGAAAATCCATCTCACTTTATAAAGTTCAGGACCAAAATACGCACAATTTCAGAAAAAAAGAGAATACCATACCAGTATTCCTCGCGAATTGTCGACACTATAGGGATGGGTCGGTTTCATTTTTTTGACTTCGGTTTCGGTTTTCACGCCCACAAAACCGCGGTTTCGGTATCGGTTTTTGCACCATCCACCCCAACCAGATATTTCTAGTTTTTTTTCCTTGTAACAGTAGCATTACTAGCTTCAAACTCACTTTTGCTTTCACTTTCAGCAGCGTCATAGACCATGGGTTTAGCCGTGGCACCATTTTCTTCTGCTATTTTCATTTTAGTGGCTAGGTGTTTGGCTGTCATTTATACCTAGAAAATAATAATTAAGAAAATTTAAAACAACAAATCAATTTTTTATTTTTTGAAAACCGTACGAAAAACCGACACAAAATTCGAATCGGTTTCGGTTAAAACCGAAAATTCAATTTCGGTTACCGACCCATCCCTAACAGACTAGGAACGTATGTCCTCATCAGGCACTAACTACACTCTTGAAAACTGTTACTATACTAGTTACTAGCCTATTAAGATATAAATTAAAGTTTTGTACGGTTGTACCTAATAATTATGCAGACGTAGGTTTAAAGGCAAAACCAAAATATCTTTCTTTGCTGTGAAAGTACTATACCTGTCAAATTTTAGCATTGCTGTCTCAGTGATGCTGTTGGTTGCTTGAGACTTGAATACCCGCCTCAGTTAACCCTACCACGCGTTTGCGCATGCGTGGTCCTCCCAATATAAGAGTGGCGGCTACGAGGGCTCGCCATCTCTTTGTCTCAAGCCGCTCACGCGGCTCGTTCTGTTGGTTCTCTTCTTTCATTCGGCCGTCGCCTCCAACCCAACCCTGGTCTTCCTTATGGATCTCCCGCTGCCCACCACGGATGTCTCCGGCCTCCTCCATGCGGTCTCTCAACTCGGCAACCCTCTGTCTTTCGTCCGATGCAGCCAAAATCCGCCGACCGACGTCGCCTCCCGCACCCGCACCACCTCGTCCTCCGGTCCGCCTGCCCAGCTGAAATTTTTACCTGCCGGATACCTGTCGTCTCAACCCGCCGGACGTCCCACATCTATTGGTCCTGGATCATCGCCCCCTGCCGTCTCTCGTCCGCCACCCTGCGGCGGTAAATTTCCGCTCTTCTCGCCCGTCTCCGGTCTGCCCATAGCCGGGACGTTGCCGTCGAGCCGGGACTCTTACCTGCCCCTCTTCAAGCAGTTGCAGACTCCACCTGAGGATGCCATACTGAACTGGACCGTTTGATGCCGGCCTCCACCTCGAGCCCTCGCCGTCCTTCGCCACCATGCCTCGGCAGCAGCAGTCCGCTCCCCTGGCCGTCCCGGTCTGCCCATAGCCGGGACGTCGCTGTCGAGCCGACTTGGTGCTTTCTTCTCTCAAGCAGCCGAAGACTCAGCCTCGTCAAACCACTCGTCATAACCGTTACGAACTGGATCGCCCATCAACCGCTTCTCTCCTGGCCCCCTCGCCGTCCTTCGCCCGCTACGCCTCGGCATTAACTTTCCGCTCCTCTGGCCGTCCCGGTCTGCCCATAGCCGGGACGTCGCCGTAGAGCCGGCTTGTTGCTTTCTTCCCTCAAGCAGCTGAAGACTCGGCCTCGTCGGACCACTCGATATAACCGTTACGAACTGGATCGCCATCAACGGCTTCTCCTCCGGCTCCCTTGCCGTCCTTCGCCCGCCACGCCACGGCAGTAACCTTCCGCTCCTCTGGCCGTCCCGGTCTGCCCATAGCCGGGACGTCGCTGACAAGCCAGCTCATTGTTTTCTTTCTTCAAGCAGATGAAGACTCAGCCTCGCCGGGCCACTCGGAATGATCCAGAGGAACTCGGAAGAACTGGGCCACCCATCAACAGCTTCTGCCCCAGCTCCCTCGCCGTCCTTCGCCCGCTACGTCTCGGCAGTAACCTCCCGCTCCGCTGGCCGTCTCGGTCTGCCCATAGCCGGGACGTCGCCATCGAGCTGGCATTACTACTATCCTCAAAGCAGCTGAAGACTCAGCCTCGCCGCACCACTCGAAGTAACCTTGAAGAACTCGGAAGAACTGGGTCACCCATCAACGGCTTCTGCTTCGGCTCCCTCGCCGTCCTTCACCTGTTACGACGCGGCGGTTGTTTTCCGCACCTCGGTCCGCCTCCGGTCTGCCCATAGCCGGAGGTCACCGTCGAGCCGGTATTGCAACCAACCTCCGTCTCTCAAGCTTCTGAAGGCCATGTCTCTTCACTCCGTTCGAAATACCGGTTGAAAGCTGGACCATCCGTTACCGACTCCTGCCTTGGTCCTCTCGCCATCTTTCGTCCGCTACAACGGGGCAGTAGCTTTCCGCTCCACAGCCCGTCCCTGGTCAGCCCATGGCCGGGGCGTTGCCGTCCTGTCGGATTCGCCACCTACCTCATCCAACTGCAGGTCCGTCCCAGGTTTCTTCGGGGTAACGCTGTGAATTGTAGCATTCATCACCGGCCTCTGCCTACGCTTCCCCGCCATCTTCGCCCGCCACACCACACGGCCACTCGATCCGTCATCGTTGGCCGTAGCTAAGACCTCGCCATGAAGCTAGGGTCACCCTGCCATCTTTCAACCGCTTTCAGACTGCCTCCGCCGAGCCTGACCTGCCAGGGGACCTCCGCCGCCTCACCCCGACCCAAGGCTCTTCTTCCAGGCATTGGCCGTCCACCATCAGCCACCAGCCTCCCTAATCCAACACTCTTTCTGCGCCTACTCCTCTTCAGGTCGCTGCCGCCCTGCACGATACCGAAAGACGGCCACGTTCATTTTCCTCGCTCCCTTCTCACTCACATCTTTCGTCCGGCCTAATGTCCTTCACCCACGACGGTGAATTTCCATTACAACGTTTCTGTCCACAACCATACCATGTTGAAAAACACCGGCTCTCGTCCGATCTCCGAAGTTAAGCAGCACCAGGCCCGACTACTACTTGGATGGGTGACCGCCTGGGAATACCAGATGCTGTAGTCATCACCCCCGTTCCGATGTTACCCCCCGCCACGGACGAAAGCTGCTTCTTCTGCCTGCGCACCTCGTCCTTCGTCCGCCTCTTCACGGCCAACCTACGGCCGACCCCGATGCTGCCACTTTCCGCCTACCCATCTCATAGTTAACGCAAGCGTCCATCAGCTCCGCGCCTAGTACACGTCACCGCCACCAGGCGCGCCACCTCCTGTTTGCATCCGCCTCTCATTTCCGGCGTGTTTCCCGCCTTCTCCCACGGTTTTTTGTTGCGTTCGTCACAACTGGTTAGCATCCCCTGCTCCCGTTCTCGCATACAATCTCCATTATGGTGAAGACTAAAGATCTTAGAAGACGTCGAAGACATCTACTTCGGCCGCACGCCTGTTATTGACGACCCAGGCAAATGCCGCTGCCCAGGTCTCTAAAATCCCCTTCGCATTGACCCCCACAAGGTTTGCCAATTCCACCGAAAATGCGAATTTTACGAACGACCCTGCGGAATTTGTGTAACCATCCCCCTCAAGGACTGGCAGATCATTGCTAACCGTCAACTCTTATCCTCCACAAGGAAAAGGCAAGAAACAACACAAGGCTTTATTGAAGAAATTTAAATCAAGTTCAACCCCAACAATGTCTCCAGCTTCAACCGTGATAGCAATCCCACCCACCCCTGGAAACAAGGATGACGTCTCCACTCCCATATCCCAGCAATCTTGGCTCCACACGTCTGTATCCTCTGATACCCCTACTAGCACTCAAACACCCAGTCCCCCCTCCCGGACTCTGGAATTCCTCCCTCAAACTCCGGGGACGACCCGGTGATTTTCCAAGACGCTCCTTCGTCACCTCTCATGGACACGGTTCCGGATGTCTCGACCACAGCTGCCACCGAATCAACAATTCCCGCTACTCTGCTATCACCCCCTCATGATGATGACGTTGACTCTCTTCAACTCGAAGCATCCTCTCCTTCTATCACGTCACCGCCTCCATCTCAAACCTCTGTGTCTCATGAGGCTCAAGACACCCCAACCGACTATCACTCGTCTCTCTACGGCCTTGACGCTGAAGAGGCACTCGAAGTCGACTGCGACAAGATTTTTCACAATCTACGCCACAAGTTACGACTAAACGTCCGCGCTCGGAAGCAATATGACCGCAACACACAGAAAGTGAAACCCTACCTTCTGCACCTGCAGGACGCGCTCGTCCAACAACATGCCCTACTCATGAAACTAACTAAGGAGAACCAGTCTCTGAAAACGCAAAATGCCAGCCAGCTAAAACAACTGACCGATTTCGAACTTGCGGAAGCGCTGCAAAAGAAAATCACCCACCAAGACCCCGACGCCATTCAACCTCCCGGCTCTTGGAAGCTCCACGGGGATCGACGGTCTACACAAGAACCGGCCGTCGTACCCAAGACCAGCCATCTTCCAACATCCTGCCTTGTCTTCCTCCTTAAGAGACCCAAGACTCAAACACGATCTTCCCACCCGGCCAGTCGAATTCGTCGGTCTAGGCTCTTCTGACCCAGTCGCAACCCATGCTGCACTACAAGTTTCAGGGCATTCCCACATCCTGGATTCTTGGAAGGCCATAACAAACACAACTCTTGCCCACAATCTTCTGGCTTACTCAATATGGCAATTCGACAATGCGACCAATTCTCTTCCATTACTTCCAGAAATGGCCCCACTTTCAGCAACCCCATGCACTGACATTCCTTGTTCACCTTGTAGATCCAAGGCACGTCATTACTGCCTGGGTTTACGTTCAATCCCACCTCAGTAAACGACACGACCATCCAACTGACCCCACCCTCTTCTCTCTAAGGGGACCCTACAATAAAAAAAAAAAAAAAAAAAAAAAAAGAGCATTTAGTTATAACTCGGGCCTCTTCTAATTACCTTACCATTTAAACCCACCTCGGACCCCTCGTAGGGTCCCCCCCCATTTTTTTTTCCTTTCATTTTTATTTTTCATAACGCCGATTATATAAAAAAAAAAAAACGAAAACTTAACTTAACTTTTAGACACAGAACGGGTTCCCTACCCGCCCCCCACGTTCCTTCCTTTATTAACCTCTGAATTGGATTTCCCAAATCTAGAACCATAATTCCTCCCGTCAAACTGCTAACCTCAAACCATGGGGCTCTTGGTTCTGCTCAGACCTACATCTACAACCCCACGAACATTCCCAAATTCAGTGCTTATACTCCAAACTGTGCTACTGCTACAATCAACCGAGTTTCCACCAGCTACTCAACCTTCAAAACCTTCCATTCATTCTGGAGAAGACATGGCCTTACCAGAGAAGACCCTCAATACAACACTCAAAGGTAATTGTCACCTTCTTCCCTCCTTATAATAGCCATTTACATCCAAGTCCACCTAAATTGGTAAGGCAACCCCTCGCTAGGGTACCCGCCCCTGCCCCCCCCCCCCCCCTGCGTACTGCCCAGGTGACTCACCGCCTCAGAACCCCAGGGAACTGTCAAAAGGTGCCCGCCACCTAATTTGACGAGGTCGGCCTGTCGATGCTAAAATTTGACAGGTATAGTACTTTCACAGCAAAGAAAGAACATTTGGCCGGCCCCCGGCCAGGCCGGCTAAAATGGTTTCTTTTGCTGTAGAAAGTACTATAGGCCCCTCCCTGCCTCCCCTCACGAGTCACCTTTTGACATTAAACGTGAGACAAAGAGATGACGAGCCCTCGTAGCCGCCACTCTTATATTGGGAGGACCACGCATGTGCAAACGCTTGGTAGGGTTAACTGAGGCGGCTATTCAAGTCTCAAGCAACCAACAGCATCACTGAGACAGCAATGCTAAAATTTGACAGGTATAGTACTTTCTACAGCAAAAGAAACCATTTTTAGCCGGCCTGGCCGGGGGCCGGCAAAATGTTCTTTTTTTTTTACTTAGGCCTACCTTCTCTTGTGTGTTTTTCTAATTATTGAGAATGGAACAATCAGTTAACCCTTTAAGGACTGCGTGTGCGTTAAGGGCTTATAACTGACTTGTAGAAAAAAAATCGCTGCTTCTCACCCGGTTGAGGTAAGGGAATGAAACCTGTGTCATTTTTATCCTTAATGATCTGGCTTTCCCAGTTTTAATTTTACTGTAATTGGCTGGAAGTTATCGATATGACGTGTAGAAAAGCTGTAAACAATGATTATACAGCGGGCGCGTTCGGGCGCACCCTTAAAGGGTTAATGGAACAATGTGTTAATGGAACAATTAGTAGGTTCTGAAGTGAAAGCCAAGCTTGACAAGCAGTGGGGCTTCAGTACGTATTGATAATAACAGCCGAAATAATCAAAACATAACACTCAACCAACTGTGGTGAACCAAGGTTTTGAAATAAGATTTGTTTCTTACTATCTGCAAAATACTTACCTTCAGTCATCATGCTTAAATCACTTTATTTAAGCTTCCTCTGTTCAAAACTTTAAAACTACGTTTTAAGCTCCAATCTAAAATAGTTATATGCAACTCCCGCCTGGCGCGCTGCTCTCCTACTGGCAGAGGCAGGGCCGTCATCTTCGATCCCTCACATCACTTTTGGACATAAACGAGATAGGACGTGTGTGTGCTTCGCTCTGTTCAATTTGGATATTGTGGTGCATAGCGCGAGCACGATCGCAAAATTACAGGAACTGAAACGGAAACACAAATTACCGACTTGCACATGTTGCAAATCAAGTAAGGACCTGCATCCGGCATGCCGTCATTGTCGGCCGTGTGACTTTGCAAATTTAGTATGCGACGTCTCCACGACAAAAAGATGGTGAAGGAGGTAATGACCACGTCGAAGAAGACGGGACAGAAGGCTAACCAACGGGCGTTAAAAAAAAAAAATCAAAAACAACCGGATTCACTCGATAACAGGTCGGCTGAAATGAGCAAAGATCTGACCATGCCAGCAATATTTTTAGAAGGCCAGGAAGACATCGAAAAGACAGTGTCGGAACCGTTTCAAGATGGCGACGATGTACACGAACAAGTGAGTGAAACGAGTCCAGTACTTGAAAGCTTCCAACCACAGGACAAAGCAGTGTTTACGCATAATTCGGTCGGCGCTGTAGTCCTATACAGCCAGGGATATGGCAACCGCCGTTGTGCAATCCAAAACGGACAAGTTACATACGGCAATTTTGTCGGACGTTAACGCTTGTGTTGACAAAAAATTGGAAGTGGCAAATCGAAAAACCAGTGCTAACTTCGACGAGATGAGAAAAGACATGTTGGCCAATGAAGACTGACATCCTTAGCTCAATCGCAAGCCTTATGGCCCCACCAGTAATCACGGCGCCAATCAGTGATCCCTTACCGGGGCTTACGACGCGGCATGAACAAGACCTCGCAGCTTTAGGATTATCTGCCTTCAAAGACACTAACGTGCCGTCAACCTCACGCTCGAAGAACACAGACAAAGACAAAGGGAGTGGCGACAAACCACGAGGTAAGAGTTTGATGAAGGAAAGTGGCGCAGGAGAAAAGCACACAAAAATCTAACTCGCCCCACAAATCGCCCAGCAACGATGATGGGGTCAGGAAGGATAAAAATACCACCAACGCTCTGCTGGGGAGAAAACCCGCAGACGTCAGAGGTAAAGAGCCACCCCGACACAGAAAGGGAAAAAAGCAAAAAGTCGGCGATGTCGCCCTGCCGCGTCTGGAGCAGGCAATAGCGGTAGCGGCAGACAAAATGAAGGCTCAAAAATAGTGCTTAAAACTGGTACGACTTCAACAACTAAAGGAGTGGAGACTCAATCATCAGAAAATAATTTTGATACTCTTGTTAGTCTCCTGCAATCATTTGTACCTGCGGATATAAAGGACAATCGAGTAGCGTCAGTTACAAACGAAACAGAACCGCTCACAGCGCTAATCGCCAGTCGCCATGCCAACAGTCGATAGTCGCCAATTGCTTGTCAGTGCCCAGTCGCCACCCAATGCCAAAGGGTACACCAGTCGCCTGTCCCCAGTTGGCAGTCGCCGTTAGTTTCGCCCCAATCGACGGCTTCAGAACAGACGCCTGCCGCCAGTCGCCAGTTTTCGACGATCAAGAATTTGAACGACAAGAAGAAAACGAAGAGGAATATGAATATTCGCAAGAAGAAATTGACCAATATTATCGGAAATTGGATTACCAACGATCATTAGCGAGAAAAAATCTCGACCCACAACCCTCCCAGGGCCAAAAAAGAACTAGTGCAAGAGACGACCAAAGTTGCCCAAAGAGAAACAAAACGGACTTCTCACCTTTCAGCGAGTTGACAATCATGGAGAGGCAGTGGATGAGGGAGGGGGGGGGGGGGGAGAAGGAAACCCCATCCAACGAAATTGAAGACAAAAACCACCCGTTCGGCGAGGGAACCGGTTTTATTCCTTGGGCGACCTTCACAGAGGCCACATTACGTAACCTGGCATCAACCAAGTACGGAAAGACCTTCACTCCAATGCTCCTAAACGAAGATGACCCCCCCCCCCCAGAGACATTAATTAATGAAGGCAACCGAAAGAAAGAACAACTTTACCTCCCGCAATCGGCAGTTGCATTTCGCCAGCTCCTCAACTCTGAAAGCCTCACACGGAAAATTGAGAAGATGATTTCCGTGGGAAAGCCACTGCCACCACACGTCCCCAAAATGACAAAAACATTTTTCAAGGCTTCGGGGAAATCGGTCCCCAATCGGATGATGCGGCGTGTATAACAGAAAGGTCTGCTATGGAAATGGACTCTATTCTCAACACCCCTTCATCCCTACAGATCCCGTTTCACCAGTTCGAGGACGACGAACTATACTACGGTGTGGCATTCGAGCCAGCGCACAAGCAGAACTTGCTTACTCGTCTTCCACGCAAGTCTCAAGACCCTGAACTGCGGAACAATGTGAAAGTGCGCGAATGTATGCACATTCAGAAGAGAGCATCGTCCTTCCACAAGGACTCGTTCACCCCAAAGCAGAATTTTTTGCCACTGTCTGCGACACCAATTGTCGGGGGAAAATTATCTGCAGCTAATCTATTTTTTTCGTATGGTTACCCACATATTTATTGGTTTTTACTGAATAATTTTTCAGTGCTTTATCCTGTTGATCTGGCTCTTCCATCAATGGAAAGGAGGTAAAGTTGCGGGAGGTAAAGTTGTTCTTTCTTTCGGTTGCCTTCATTCCAATACACCATTTAAATTTTCGAGACGATTAAAATGGTGTATTGGAATGTCCAAATCGGTCAAAAATTGACGAAACGGGAGAAATTTGGTCAAAATGGCACGTTTTGTCTGCGACTGTGCAAGATTATCTGCGACATAGTCGCACGTCGCATCCCTTTCTTCCTCCGAGCTCGTTCACGTGGTTAGCGAGGTTGCTTTTAAACTTTGTCTTCTGAAAAAGAGATGCTATACTGGACTCACAAACGAACCTCCCGGTTGACTAAGGTTGTTACCAATCCACAAAACTAACGAGCTGTTCGGTGGTAACCTACTAACTTAGGCTCCAGAACTGAAAGACAAGTCTAAGCCAATGAACTTAGCACCAAACATGTCTCAACCTACATCCAGTGGAGGAAAGAAGTTCTCAGCGAACAAGTCATTCAGAGGATCTATTACCCAGAACCAAGGCAACTGGATGTCCCCAAGGGGAGTGTTCCCGAGATCGAACGCACCACCCCCCCAAACCGAATGACAGTCAGCCCTTTCGTGATCCCCCCTCCCCTATAGGGGAAGGGGATCAGGAGCAGCCATACGAGGCAGTATACGGGAAAATTAGCACCGGCCACTAGCCAGCTGGCGATTAAATGCTGCCATTTGGCGACTAAAAATTTAGCACCAGCGGCCACTTTGGCCACTTATCATGACAAGCTTGACTGCATTTTCCCCACATTTGATAACAACAAATCTGCCAAAGTTATTTAATTGTGATTGTTTGATGGAATCCTTAATGTCTTCAAATAAGTTTTTTTTTTTTTTAATTTCAAGCGTATGAATAAATTAAAAATTACTACCATAAAAAACATTTGCATTTGCTCTTCAGATTCGGCAATAAAGATGCCTATGGCAGCTGAAGCCCAGTTGTTCACTGGAGCTGGGGAATAATCAATTTAAAAAGTAGACTTATTCCCTAAAAAATGTGGCAATTTTTGTTTTGTGACTAGGAAGGAGTGAAAGGCTTTCATATGTGTCGACTAAAATTTTACTGTGGCGACTAAACTTTTATCATCTGCTGGCCACTGGCCGTTACGTCAAAAGGTTAATTTTCGCCTATACGAGGCAGGGGATCCTTCCGGGGCAGGACCAGATGCCCTTTCAGACGGTACTGGCGGTTAACCGTTGGGAGCCTCTCCCGATTACCGACTGGTGGGGGGAAGGCTCACCCACTATATAAGGAGCGTGGGAACAGATCACTACTGACAAGTTCATACAGGAGACGATTCGTCACGGTTATTTCCCCAAACTTCGTTCATTCCCCAAGACAACCCGAGCTCCATCGCAATTCCTGATAGACAGATCTTACAGCTCCGAACTCCAACTCGAAATCCAGAAACTACTAGAAAAACAAGGCAATCATTTCAGCAGAGGAATCAAAAGAACTGTGGAGTCCAGCCAGAGTAATACCAAAAAAAGGAGGGGGGACGAGACTAATCTTCAACCTGCAATAGACTAAATGCCCACCTAAACAAGGAACACTTCAAAATGGATCTATAGACTCGAGAGTGGCCATCCGGACAGACGAATGCACCGTATCAGTCGACTTGAAAGATGCATACCTCCACGTCCCGTTACATCCGTCAGTCCAGCATCTTTCCAGGTTCGTTTGCCACGGCATCTCCTATCTGGACACTTCCGTTCAGTCTAGCCTCTGCTCCTTACGTTTTTACCATGATTCTAAAACCCATTCTCGCCAACCTTCACATCCAGGGAATGCTAGCCCATGCTTACCTGGACGATTGGTTGATTCGGCACATGACCAAGGACATGCTGGTTCTGCACCTAATCGCATGCCTTCTCCAATTCAGAAACTTAGGACTGGGCATAAATTGGAAGAAGTCGCACCTGGTTCCAGCGCAGATCTTCACGTTCCTGGGAGCCGAATTCAACCTCTTAGAGGCCACCATCCGCACTTCGGCAGAAAGGATAAGGACTACACACCAGAAAATTATAGAACTGATCACCAGGGTTGAAGTTTCGGCACGGGAGTTAGCCTCAACCATAGGGGCAATCGACTCCAACACTCGATTGGTCCCACTGGGAAACTGGCAAGCTAAACCAATTCACTGGTTCCGCAAGGAGGAGTGGACAAGGAGGACCAGCTGGGAAGACAGGATCGCCCTCACGAACCTTCCAAGAGAAAGTCCCCGTTGGTGGACCATCCAAACCAATCTGAACAAGGAAGTGAAAATTCACGAACCGAATCCCAGATTCTGGATATTATCCGACGCCTCATCGTCGGGCTGGGGAGCCCACCTCCTGAACCTAGAAGCATCAGGGGTGTGGACCCAGGAAAAGCAGACACTACATGTGCTAGAATTAAGGGCAATCAGGCTAGCCTTGGAGACGTGGAAAGAGGAATTGAGGGACAACGTGGTGGGGAACATGTGCGACAACTCAACAGCTATAGCACATGTACGCAAGGAGGAGGAACCCACTCGAAAACGTTAATGGAGGAAACGTCGAGACTTACTCCTTACAACAGACCTGAAGGTAAAACTGGTCCCCAGTCACATTGCAGGATCACTGAACGTCTGGGCGGACGAGCTCTCACTCCAGAAGCAAATTCCCACAACAGAATGGAGATTGGACCCCCGGGTCTGCCAATCACTGTTCCAGAAATGGGGGTAGCCGATTGTCGATCTTTTCGCCACCAAACACAACAAACAACTGCCAAACTTTGTCTCACCATACCAGGACCCAGCAGCATGGGCGACAGCAACCCTCTCCAATGTCGGTCGCCACTTGCCATTTGGCGAATGGAAATCAACAGTTGGCGACTTGGAATTTAGCCTTACTCGCCAAAATGACGACAAGCAATAAACAATGACACTCAAAGAGCGATATCTCTGGACTCGTACAAGTTAGAAACGAACGGTTTGCGGCATTAATACTGGGGTTAAAGAAAATTTTACAATTTCGGAAATTGCATAAATTAGAAAAACCATGCAGCATGCAAGATGTATTTGGTATGTGGCAAGTAGAAATTGTGAAATGGCGAGTGCTTTCTATGGTTTACTGGCCAAGTGACGACTGCTACTGGATTGCCATTCGAGAGGGTTGGGCGACAGACGACCTATCCTTCCCTTGGGACGGGCTGAAAGCGTATTTATTTCCACCGTTCAAGCTACTACAGCTCACTCTGAACAAGATGCGATAATCCCAAAGAAAATTCATTCTCATAGCTCCTTTCTGGCCAGCGGCTTCATGGTTTCCGGACTTGATGAAAATGACCAAAGAGAACCAATTCCCCTCCCCATTACGAGAAGTTCTTGACACAGCACAGGGGAGAGACACTTCACCTGAACCCTGCTATTCTGCATCTTCACGGGTGGAGACTAACGTCCAACAAGACCAAACAAGGTTTTTTGGGGGAAGTGGTAGATCACATTCTACACTGTCTGCTGGAGTCGACCAGGAAGGACTACGAATGCAAGTGGAAGAGATGGTTCCTGTGGTGCAGGGAAAATGCCTGCGATCCCTGTAACCCCACGGTCCAGAAACTTGCGTCGTTCTTTGAAGAATTGTTCGGAAAGAACATCTCACCGGCAGCCATTAAAGGACACCACTCCACCCGATTATTTTCAGGCTCGTAGCGGCGTTCTCCAACACAAGACCTCGAACACGTTGCCTATTCCCAAAATGGAACCTCCCTTTGGTCTTAGAGTTTGTCTAGAACCAATGTCACGGGCATCCTTACAACTTTTATTACAGAAGACGATGTTCCTCATTTCAGTTGTCTCGGCAGCGAAACAGAGTTTAGTGGCGGCATTCTCACGGGACGGCAATCACCTGCGTTTCTCAAGAGGATACTCCTCGGTTGTGCTCTCCTTGCCAGCTAAGAATTCGAGCTAAGAATTCGAGACCCGACCAAGTGCAGAAACCGATAATAATCGATGCCCTAGGACCGTTAGTGGGAGAAAGAGATAAGCAGCGACTACAATGCCCGGTCAGAGCGCTAAGACATCTGGTAAGGTAAAAAATAACAGGAACAAAGGGGTTACCAGATGGAAAGGCAATCACCCCACTCTTTCTGGATGTTGACCATCTCACAGACCAGGTGATCAGCTCAGGTCTTTCCCCACAGAAACTAGGAAAGTGGCTAGTTGAAGTGATCAAGAGAGCGTACAAATTAATCCCACAACATGTGGACATACCAGACAATGTGAGAGCGCATGAAGTCCGGGCACTAGCGGCTTCCTGGGCCTATGGGTGTTGGGTGCGGCAAACCACTTGACAAAATCATGGCATGCGCTCCTGGAGGCATCGAAACACCTTTATTGCCCACTACCTCAGAGAGACGAGTGTTCAAGAAGTGAGGAAGCATGTTGTTGCTGGACAGACGTTTTGAGTGACGGAAAGGAAAGACACAGACAATAAGGGCGGGTACCTTTTGCTAGTCATGAATTGTGAAAAACTTTTATTGCAGCAGGGGTGAAAAATCATGCCCACCGTCCGGAGTGACAAGTCATCATGATGACTGAAGGTAGCCTAAGTATTTTGCAGATAGTAAGAAACGAAATTTTAATACACATTAAAATTAGTTTTTACTATCAAATAAATACTTACCTTCAGAAGAAACCCAATCCGCCTCCCCACTTCATGATTGCAAGAAAGTGGTATTCTTAGCAAAAGTGATGGATGTGAGGGATCCAGTAGGCAGAGCAGTGCGCCCAGGGAGTTGCATACAATTATTTTTAGATTGGAGCTTAAAACATAGTTCTAAAGTTTTGGACAGAGGAAGCTTAAATAGTGATTTAAGCATGATGACTGAAGGTAAGTATTTATTTGATAGTAAAAACTAATTTTAATGTGTATTAAAATTTTCGTTTTTTAATGATTTTTGCCCCTCTAATTCAGTGTTCAATTGTTGTATATAAAATAATTTACTTTGTACCTATAATTACATAGAAAAACAAAATTATTTTTTTTTTAAAAGGACGATTTAACCCATTAAAGACTTCACTTGCGCTAAGGGCTTATCACTGACTTCTAGAAAGAAATCGTAGCTTTTCACCCATTTGAAGTAAGGGAATGAAACCTGTGTCAATTTTTTCCTAAGTAATGCTCTAGCCTTCATATCCCAATTTTTTTTAGTTTTACTGTAATTGGCTGGAAGTTTATGATCTGACCTGTAAAAGCTGTAAACCATGATTATAAAGCAGGTGCACCCGTCCCTAAAGGGTTAAATCAAAAAAATCTGATTAAATTTTTTTTTAAATCCTGATTTTTTTCCAACCCTGAAAAGACCCCTACGAACCCTAAGCAAGTTGTAACCTTCACGATCATCCTTTAACAATAAAAACCGTCTTCTTGATAGCGTTAGCTTCATGCGTACGATGGATGCAGTGAAGTACAATCCCTCTCCACGGACCCTACCTACTTGTTCTTCAATAAAGATTTCTGCATCATTTGGCTTATTCCGAGCACATCGTATTCAGAGCCAAAATTCAGAAACCGAACGAACCCTCGAAACCTATAATCATTCCAGCCTTTACCTTTATCACTGGGAATGAGCCTGAAAGGCTACTCCACCCAGTTCAGGCTTTAAGATTCTATTTAGAGCGAAGTGAAATCAGCGAGATTAGTGGAGGATGAAATAGACATTTTCTACTGTTTAAAAAGAACTTCGGTGAGATTTCATCAGCAATGATTGCGAACTGGATGAAGACTGTAATTGTGAACGCTTTTGAAGCATCGGACATCAATTGCCATGACAGCAACATCAGAGTCAAAGCACATGACTAAGAGTCATTTCCACGTCTTGGCCATTCCACAACTGCATTCCCGTGATCCTGCAAGCGGCATCATGGAAAATGCATCTGTCTTCGCCTCCCACTACTTTAGGGATAGCCTATGACCACCCATGCAGAGGGACTTCACAAGCTGGGACTCATCACACCCAAAAGTGTTGTCGTACCCCTAAGCGCTAAAGAAGATTTGCAAAGAATGGCCATTTTCAGGGCCACCACATCAGAAAGGAGATTCTGAAACCTAGAGAACCCGTCAGGTGGTGCCCGACTCCATAGTGACGAGGTCTACTGTAAATGCCAAAATTTACAGGCAATGTAGGCCTATATTTTCGTAGCAATAGAAATGGAGAATTGCTGGCTAGCAGCTAAATACATTGTATTGCATAAACGAAAATCTCCATTACCTGTGCCCGCCATTACTTCCCGTCTCGAATCACGACCATGATATAGAGAGAAGAATAAACGATAACTCGAACGTGTGTTCAATAGTTTTGTATCTTGGAGGAAAGTACAGTCCGCACTTCAGGGTTAACCAGCTGGTTATTGGCTAAAAGTTAAAAATCTCTAGGGAGAAAAGCCTTTGGGAATAAAAATGATAACATTTACAGGTAATGCATAATTTTGCATACCGATAAAAACGATTGACTCTGTAGTTTTACTTTGGTTAAAGTTCATGACAAATGCTCACTGTGAGTGTGGGTGCTAGTGGGTTAACTGCCTGAAAAAGACAACCAGAAAAGGATGTTAAATATTTGAAGGTTTTGAGGTAAAAACCTATGAATTGTGGTTCAGCGTTAATTGAACAATGAGTATTTGTCAGGTAGTAATGTATATTTTCGTTTATGCAGTAGAAACAGAATTTAGCCGCTAGCCAGCAATTCTCCATTTTTAACATCTGTAATTGCTGTTCAGTGAAGATGGGCGAAGTGCAATCTGCCCCCCCCCCCTTTCGCAACAGTAAATGTTGGGGCGACTGAAGTCTGATTCGATCCAAAGTTCTTCCAGGTTTTCACCACGAAAATTGTGGGTAGATTTGAAAATTGACGAAGTTTTAAGTCGCTACAGGGGTTGTTGATCAAGTACACAGCCTGGTATCCTTGAAAACCCTTAAATTTGAACATGGAAAAATTCAAGGCTTAAGAAAACCTTGAAAATTGGCATTTTTGTTGTCAAGCTTTGAGATGGCCTTGAATTTTGTGAGCGTACAATGTTTGATAAAACGTGATTAATAATATTAGTTAGGTATAAAATTAAATAAACAAAAATAATTTGTTAAATAAACAAAAATAGTTTGTCACTGAATCCGTTTCATCTGTGAACTATGCTTCTCTCTGATTGCACTGCAGCTAGACAGCGGAACTGTCGTGAATTGCTAGGAATTTGTGTCAAAAGTAGTTGTTAGTTGCTGCATTCCTCCCTACACTGATGGTGTAGAATGGACGTCGTGTTCACATTGCGTATGACGGTTAGCTCCGTACTGCAGTTAACAGAAACAGAATTTGCATTAAATGTTAGAATGAACTAAGAACGCAATGGTGCGAACTGACATTTAGCAAAATCCTAAAATTTAAAAGGTAATACTGAGAGTCTGCTGTGAAAAGAGCCTTGAAATTGGATGTTTTAAGTTGACCTTGAAAAGCCTTGGAAATGAAACGCTATCATTTCTCGCATCCAGCCACCTTGAAGATCTGCCTATATCCTGGCCCTTTTGCTGACCATCTCCTTCTGCATGAAAGTGCCCAGCTGCCCATATGAAGAATGAAAGGCACCCCAAAGAATGTCTCCATCCGCCAGCACACTGACCGCCCAGCCTGATGTTGTGGACAGCCTATCTCACCCCGACGCTCCACACGAACAGCCCCATGCCTCGCCACAAGCTTCGGCCCACGTCCCAATCGAGCCTCTTTCGTCCGTCAAGTCGACTGTTCCTGCCTTCGATGAAACGGCTAACACTGCTGGGACCTCTCCGATCCAAGGCGGCCAACATACTCCAGGCGTCTCCATTGGATATAGCAGCGCTCGAGCCCCATGGCAGAATCAGCGCGACTACGCCGCAAATAGTTGAAGATCACCGCAGACAAATTTAGGTCAAATTTCTGCCGCTTGGTCAATTTTTACCGATTTTGACATTCCAATACACTATTTTAATCGTCTCGACTAGACCTTTCCATTGGTGGAATAACCAGATTAATAGGATGAACTAAATCACTGAAAAGTTATTCCATAAAAATCAATAAACATGTGAGGTAACCATATGATAAAAACAGATTAGCTGCAGACAAATTTTTTCCAACAATTGATGTTGCAGACAGTTGCAGAAAGTTCTGCCTCTGGGTGCTCGAGAAGAAAGACAACTCCAAACTCATGCACAAGTTCAAACGACATGCCTCGAGTATTAGTTCCAAATATGAAAGAAAATCTCAATCACCGCTCGACCTATAGTCTCTTTCGTCCTGCCAAGCAAGCCACTCCCTTCCACAGAAGAAAGTCAACCGCCTCGTTGATCGCGCCATTCACGATTTCAACTACCGGCATCACAGGCTGATACTCCGGCCTCTACGACACTTTTGACAAGGAAGCCTCTACCAAGAAATGAGTAACTTCAACCTCCAGTGATGCCAGCCACAAGCAGTCACATTCGTCGTCCCAACACTCATCACAGAAACATCGGTCCTCCTCGAAGTCGACGCCAGCACCATTCTCTCCCTTTCGCCGACTGGCCATTCCGCTCGAGCGCCTATCGTCGCACCAGCTGCCGTCTCAACGACTGGATGAGAAAGAGTGTTCGACTCAACCTCGGTGCGGCATCAACAAACTCACCCGGATTCCCGTTTCGTCAACCTGGATGATAGAGTTGCCGATCGCCACGCTAATTTTCAAGGCAATCCTCATGAAACGGATGATCCATTCTTCTTTCGGACCTCATAAACACTGTTGAAGGCACAGTTCCTGACTGTTTTCTTTACAAACCATCATCGTCTGATCATGCTCCCGTCATCGACCGAGGGCTCTCAACTGGGTTCGGCTTCGGTCATCTTGACTGCAATTTCAAGCAATGAGCCGTACTCGGTCAATCGACTCACTTCTCACTAACCTCTTACGTAATGGTGGCCTGCTCCTCGCCAGAGGTGAACCACTCGAGCATGACAAGGAACCCTCTCCACATCGTCCCGGTCGTGAAACCTGGTTTTTCAATCCCTTCGCGATGGCTCGACCAACGCTAGGAATTTTGACACCTACCCCAATCCGAATTCTGACCGCTGAAATGAAGATGGATTTTGGAACAGCCCTTAACCTTCCCAAGAAAGACTAAGTACCCAGCCACGTGCTACATGACAATGACAAACTTTTACGTCTCGGTCTACGTACAGCCTCTCAAGCATATGCGAGAAACTCTCCACCAGCCTGAGTAGTCCTTCCGAGGTTGAACAATTATCAACCCTCATCTCGCAATTATTCCAAAAAGCCTGCTTCGCAACTTACCATTCGATGTTCTGGTTCACGAAAGCTCTTTTCAGTTCCACCCTGCTGATGGATGATATTGCTCTTCAAACAACGTCGAACCTCAACGACTCCACTAAGCATCAGCTACGAAATCACCCCATCCATGAGTCTGACACCCTCTTTCGTGGTATGATCCCAAAACTGGCACCCCATCATGACGTCTCAAGAAACCAAGGGAAAGTAAACCAAAGCAGCAACAGAAACCCTTCACAAAACCTTTCAAGCCCTATCAAAACCACGGCAACAAGGACAACTGGCCAAAACCCAAATCTCGTCTAAACAGCGGTGCGAACTCCCACAGCCGACACCGGGAATGCATTCAGTCCTTTCGTGGCAAACCCTATAACAAGAACAAGGGACGAACTAACTGGAGCACCACCCCTGACAGACGCAGTCGTTACACCTTCCCAGGAGGGAAAGGTAACCTCGCTGTCACCTCTTCCATTCGGGGGAAGTCTACGTCACTTCCTCCAAGCCTGGAAAAGAATCACCTCAAATCAGCAAATCCTCTCCATCGTTCAAGACAGCTTTCACCCAACAGTCATCAGCAAACCTCCACTTCTCTCTTCTTCTCCATGGGAGTTTGCATCACACAACAACGAACGACTGTCATCTGAAATAAAAGGCCTACTGACGAACGGCGCAATAAAGGCATGCAGTCACCCACTGGGACCAGATTTCTACAGTTCAATATTCCTCCGGCCGAAGAAATCTGGCGGCGAGAGGCTAATCTTCAACCTCAAACCTCTCAACCACTATGTGGAAAACTGCTACTTCAAAATGGAAACACTAGACTCCATTTGTCAATCGTTGAAGGACAACGACTGCATAATCTCCATAGTCTTGGAAGACGCATACTTCCACTTTTCACTTCATGCGTTAATCCATCACCTTTTCTGCTTCATGTACAACAAGGTTTACACATTTCAATGCCTTCCATTCGGCTTAAATGCACCACCCAGGATTTTCACCCTCGTTCTGAAACCAGTTCTATTGCACCTTCATCAAAACCAGATTACAGTGCTCAAGCTCCTATCTAGACGACTGGTTACTGAACAACCCAGACCCAAAGGAGCTCTGCGTCAATAGAAACTCGTATGATCTCCAACATCTCGAATCAACTAGGCTTCGGCATAAACATAAAGAAATTAAAACTCACCCCTACCCAAAATTTCATCTTCCTAGCAGTCTCCTGCAACCTAAGATCTGCAACAGTGATCCCCTCATCGTGCAGGTTGAAAGACATCATAACGCAGGCACGCTCTTTTCGTTGTCAACCCTCAAGGAATAAACTCTGTCATCAAAAAGATGGATTCCCTGGCAAATCTTGTCGCCTATGGCCGATGGATGACCATACTTCACCACTACCGCATCGACGCGTTGGGAAATCTACCAGGTCAACTAAACCTTTCTGTTCCAACAAAACAAGCATTTTCCAATAGAAATGAGGGGGAGGAATAGGTTTCTTTTGCCTAGGAAAACATACATTACCTTACCCACCCTACCTCCCCTCTTGAATCGCCGCCTTGACAACATCGAGACGAAAAATAAATGCGTGCCTATCGGGCTGGTGGCTACAAGAAACCATAAAACCTCCGGGGAAACACCAGTACTTAAAGGAATGAATCCAAAATCCGCAGGTGTTTTCCTAGGCAAAAGAAACAAATTTCAGCCCTGCTTCCCCCGACCGGCAAATTTATGTTTTTACAGTTAAACTCCGTTTTTCGAAATATCATTTTAATGCCAATAAAGCAAAAAAAAAACTCAATCAATCCAGTGACATTCTTGCATCTGTCAAAGCACAAGTTTCTTGTAAACTATAGTATGTTCCCGGCCTTGCATTCCCCCCCCCCCAAAAAAAATGGTACCGTATATTGAAACATAAAAACACCAACAAGAATGTTTGGCTCGGCCTTGTTTATAGCAATCCACACCGCCAAGTTGACCACTAGGAAAAGTATTTTAATTGCTAACCTGTCCTTAATTAATGGCCAATTGGCGAGTGGCAGGTGGTTTTCTTTAAGTACACTTGCAGCATGTTACAAGGGTGGTGGTGAGTCTCTCCAACGTAGTTAAAGATTGGGTTCCACCTGTTGATGGGTGGAGGCTTCAGGTCTCCAGTCCATTGAACCGTTAACCCATGCTCAAGAGGAGGAAACCCTGTCCCATTAACCGGCTGTTGGGGTGTGGGTGCTTTGTCACTTGGCGGCCAAATGGAGGAGGTGGTGTCCCACGGAGACTATTGATCAATTTGACACCTCGGTTGTGAGCGTGAAACCAGCCACAGAGAGGATCACTAGAGCTCACAGAATCGGGACTCCTAAGGAATACTGACGAAAACAGCCTCTTAAAGGATGCTCCATTTTAAAACTGGACCCGGGCGCCAGGTAACAGTTGTCAGCACCAGTTTCGACCGCAAAGGTAGCGCTCATTCTGCAAGTACATCCGTAAAGCTCACTTGTGTTCCCCAGTTCACACAGATCTCCCCAGTCAGTGCTAGTTCACGAGCTAAGGGCACTAACCTCATCTTGAGCGTTAACCGCTGTGGTGCCTCTAGACGAAATAGTCACGGCATGGCTCTGATGGCACAAAACAACCTTCATTAGCCATGGTCTGCCAACCGTCTAGTGGCTAATGCCTGGAATCGAATAGACGAACGGCAGCTGCATTGGTATCATTTGGCGGTATCGTTCCATTCGAACGCCTAATAAGTCATTATCCAATTACCTACAATTAAGGGTAATTACCTCATTCGAGAAGCAAGGAAGTTGGAAACATTGGCCAAGCCATCAAACGGCAAATAGAGCAACAAGTTACCATAAGAACTGACATTCCATTCTTGTGTAATATTGTATCCGATTGAGAGGCGTGAAAACAGATATTAGAAGGTTTTGAAGCCAATGGACAGACACTCGCAAAAGGTTGCTACAAGCGGCGAAGACGCTCTTTGCTGGCTTGTTGGACAAATTCGTTTGTTCGATGTCTCGTTGTAAAAATTCATGTTTGTAAATATCGTTGAGGGAGACGAAGTAAATTCAATTATTTTTTGCAATCGAGAGTCGACCATTGAATTTATAGTAGGATGAAGTGATGGACCACGTAGTGGAGCTAGCTTTTGTTTTATCCTGAATATCTATTACTGCGTAGTTTATGGCTCGGATTTGACTTTACCCACCACCTTTTGGATATGGCAGCCAAAAGTAAAGGGAGGTATTTCTGTAGGAAACTGGAAACGAAATTTTTAACATAAAATTAGTTTGTAAGGCTATGTACGTATCCTAATATGACCCCGCGTGCACCTCTCGTTGAACTAGAAGGTTCACCAAACAAGACTGAGGAAGCATGGCAAGGCTTGCTGGGAAGTTCGCAAAGATGCGCCACATGGCAGGAGAGTCACGAAATAGCACTTGACGTTTTAACTTATGGACATAACCACATTAATTTAGATGAATAAGCAAAAGGTAATGGTTTGTATTTTAGGATAGGCTAAGTGAAAACTAATCATATGTTTAAGTTGTGTATTTATTTTTATTATTAGCAACATTTTGGCATACTGGTCATCGGTTTCTAAGCTAAAAAGTAGGCCTACTGTTTGGGAGCTTCTTCTAGTAGTAGTCTTGTCATTGTCATGATTCTCTGAGGTTTAGATACCTTGTGGATGCCACGTGTTAGCTTGTCTTAACGTAGTCTTAGATCAGAGCTTTTCAACCTTTTTTGGCTCGAGGTACCCTTCGTTATCTTTTGCAGACTCGATGTCACCCCTGTTCCAAATTTTAAGATCTTTTTTTTTTCAAGCAAAAAGATATTGCTCCCCCTATGCACATGTCACTGCGTGTACCGAATAAAACACATCATTGTTTATTACTACAAACTAGTAACCTATCTCTAGATAATCTTTCCCTAACTGAGCTCGAACTACGTGGCTATCAGCCCCAGCAAACGAGTCTCGCATCATTGCACGGGAGCGCCATCGAAGGATCACCACATGCGATTTTGCAGGATTTTTTCGTGACGATTCAGTCTGCTTTGCGTCACCCTTTAACAAGCTTCGCGGCACACGGGTTCCCCGGCAGTCCGGTGGAAAAGCACTGTCTTAGATTAAATAATTATTGCGGGCCTAGCCTATATGGCATATGCCCACCACAATACCGTAAATCGTGGATTAAATGCCCATGGGCTTATGCAGTTAATTTGGCAAAGATAGGGGGGTGGACTTTAAATCAAGCATTATCAATTTTCTAACCTTTCTGGACATCTATTACAGAAAATTTGTAGCTTTTGAAAAACCAATTTTTACAGCCTTTTAATTGCTGTGAGGAAGGGAGGACGCTGAGGTGAGAGATGCCCAGGCCTTGTGCAGGTTCGAGGAGCTAAAGGAAGAGTCCACTATTACTAAGGGAGGGAGAAGGGGCCAGTAAACATAGCAAGCAGTACTATCTTTATTCACATCATATAACTTTTAGATAATTTTTCGTAGAAAAACGACAATTTGAGGGGTGGGCTTTAACTCCACTATTTCATGATTTTGACTTTACAGCGTTTTAGGGGGTGGGTTTTAGCTCCAATTGGGCTTTTAAATTTTAATACACGATTACGGTAGTTGTACATCACCAGAATTGTATAACACCTGCTTTCAGCATTTACAAATTGGAAGGCTGTTTTATTTTACTGTCTTGTTGCCACTTAATATTCAACTTGGGAGTTGTCCATTATAGTCATATTCTGGCTCCCTGCTCTGATGAAATATTAAGGATAAAATTTTGGGTATCGGATCAGTAATTTGGTATCTGCGCAGCCTTATCAATAATGACCAACAGCCAATTTGCAATAGCTTTAGCGTGATGTAGGAAGCAGTGTACAAAATGCCAAGATTGCCTGATGAAGACAAATGCCAGGAAGCAAAGAATGTTAACCTTTTTCGTAGTCTGTTCCCATGTTAAAAGTAAATAACTAAGGCTGCAACGACATGGATGAGATCTGTTCTTGATATTTATGGTACTGGTATCATCAGCTTGCGCTGAAATGTCGATAACTCTGGAACCTTTCGAGATTACGGCATGTGGTTTGTGTCGTTTTGCTCAGGAAATCGCAGAATATCTTCATAGCCATGTTTTAATTATTGGTAACTATGTAAATTTTTTAAAAATTTAAAACACTACACCGTTGATGAAATATTGGGGATAAAATGGAACCACTACCGCAGCGGCTCCAAGCTCGTCCACCATCTATCTATATATGTGGAGGGTTGTACTATAACCATTGGTGTAAAAGGTAAATCAAAGTCGCTATTCACGAAAATGTCAGTTTTTTTTCCAAATTACGAGCCTCGCTCGCGGTCGCTGCGGCTAACTACATAACATCAAAAACGCAACCAAAAACTTAGCTGGAAAACTTCACGCGCCGGAATCTAGATAGGCCGGCAATCTTGCTTGGAGCTTCTGCGGTAGTGGACCCGATAAAATTTTGGGTATCGGATCAGTAAGTTGGTGTCTGCGCAGCCTTATCAATAATGACCTACAGCCAATTTGCAATAGCTTTAGCGTGATGTAGGAAGCAGTGTACAAAATGCCAAGATTGCCTGATGAAGACAAACGTATAGTGGACTTTGTGGTACAAACTTTGGTTTGTCGAAAATGTCCAGTGCTTGAAATTAGTACTTACGCTTTAAAAATAATTGCGTTTGTTGTGTACGTGTATCTTGTCCTTTACAAAGTAAATCGCCACGTGATTTTTTTCAAAATTCAAAATCTAGTTGTAAAGTTAGTTTTATTTTGTCCGAAAGTGGTGTGATGATTTAAAAAAAAATATTTTAATTTTGTTTTCTTCCTGTTTGGAAGATAATCTTTGCTTGGTATAAATAAAAAATAAAAGATTGTGTGATGTTGCAAATTCAGTGGCTTTCACCACCTTCCCACCATCCGAAACTGTCACACTCCCGCAAAGCCCCCTCACTTATGTGACGTCACGTGATATTTGTTTATGGCCTCTAATAATAGTAAAATATGAACGGTCAAAAACTATTGTTTTACCATAATAAAATCTGATAACGGTAAAACTAATTTACATGTATGGTTTTTTTTAAGTTAATACGGAAAATATCAACATAGGTCAAGATTTGTTTACACTACGTCAAGACCGTTAAACATTTTAAGACCTGAGCAGAAGCGCTTTTGGAGCCGTAGGCTAATAAGTTAAAATGTTTCAACTATGTAACGTCGACTTCAACTAAGCTCAAAAATCTTGTTGTCCAGTTCCAGGGACTAAATTCAACATTGCAATGAAAATATTTTAATTTCATTTTCGTTAAGTCGCACACAGTACAAATATTTATCGGCCATGACCAATCTAAGTTGTACAGCTTCTCTCCGGCTGACTAAAACAAATTCGCTGGCTAATGGCGGCGGCATAGGGGACTACCACCTGCTGCCCTTCACCTGTACTGCGACCCAGATGGTAATGAACATAAGCAAGAAACTACTTTGAAAGAAAAATGTCTGTTATGGAAAAAAGAATTGTTGTATCCTATTGATGCTCTGTCAGTTCCTCACTACAAAATTTCATAATAGATGTCTAACTCGTTACACATTGGTGTTTCAGGGTAGTAGAGATAACATGAGTATTGTGCTAGTCACCTTCCCTGGAGCGCCCAAGTTGACTGAAGAAGCTATTAGCAAGGAGAATGAGTTGGAGAACTATTTGGAGAAACGAATAACAGGTTTGTTATGCTGTTTGTGTTTGTAATTAGAGTGAGTGAAATATGTGGCTTTTTAGCCTAGATGACTATGGGCCTACAAAAATAAATAACAATTGTACGAAAACCGTTATAAAATTGAGTTTGTTTTCTGTATATGAATGCCAACAGGTTTATTCTACTTAGGTTTTCTTCAAATTCTTAATGCAGTTCCTTGCGCAAATAAAAGTTGGTATCAATTTTATTGAAATGCTAGTTGTCAGCTTCATCACTAAAAGTATTTGAACATCAGTTTTCAGCCTTCTTCAGGTACAAGTGTTGTTGGATACTTGCTGTACTTCTTCGAGTACACTATTTTTTTTTTATCCGTGTGACGTTTCGTAGCTGCTGTAGTGCAAGCGTGACTAAAGTAGAAATACTTTTAGGGATCAAGTTGAAAATTTGGTATATATGGCTGTTCGGTAATATTGTAGTGATGGTGATATTTTGTGAAAAACACTAAAGGGAGTTCTCCTACATTAAGTCATGCTCTCGAACTTTCTTTTCAATAGTGACTCACCAATAACTACGCACCACCAAAAGAGGTCTAGATGGTGATCGTTGGTGGATAGGAAGACAGTTCATGCCTGATGAAGATAGTTGTAAAAAACTATCGAAAATTTGCAAATTTGAAAGACCTAGAACTCTTTTGGTGGTGCGTAGTTATTGGTGAGTCACTATGATGAGCAGCCAAAGTAAACAAACCGTAGCATCAGTCGAAGTTTCGACCAGGACATCGGTATTTAGTATTTCTTTTCAATGTGGTGGTAATATCGTAGCACTGTAAGAGCCTGTGGTTGTAAACTTTAATTGGGTTAATTCATTATTTCCTCAAAAAAAGATTTTATGCTGTAGGCCATGTCCGATAAATACACAAATAAGACGATTAACAGTGGGCAGCAAACTAAATATATTCGTTATAGGCCTATGTGATGCAATTTAACCAGATTTCAAATTTGGAACCTTGCGATAAGCTATAATCATAGATCGGGTATACTTTATGCGTGGTGGGCATGTAACAGGTTACAAGTTGTTAAATAGCATAATCAAGATTCTATTATTGTTTGTCAATTCAGGCTATTTAAGGCGATGCAGAAAGCAGTCTCTAGTTCATGCGGTTCCAAAATGATGCAAAATTATGTGTTGGTTCACGCTGTTTAGAATGGTTCAAACTGCTCTACCTTGTGCGGTTCAAAAGTTAACACAAAATTATGCACGAGCCAACCTTCATCAGTGTCGGTCGCCACTCGCCAAGGGAAACTCGGCAGTTGGCGACTCGATTTTTAGCCCTACAGGCGACAATGGCGACTGGTTAACAAACGTTGATGCTGAAGTTGACATATCTCGGGAACAGTACTAGCTAGAAACAAGCGGTTTGCATCGTTGCATGCATAATTACAATGGCTATCCATCCAAGCAAGCATGCAATTATGTTACTAGTCTCTTTACCTGACTGGAGAGATATATTATTGAAAGCAATGTTTAGACATAAGTAGCAATACACCACCTGCTAAAACTACTACTACATGGCAAGTAAGTAAGTAAGACAATGGCAAGTGAATTTTTTAACATCTTGTGGCAAAATGGCGAGCGACACGCAATCACATTCATGAGCTGCATGTAATGTTCAATGTGAGACAGTTAAATAAGTTTGTTTAATAATCTTTCACATTTATTAGTTTAGGTGTATTCGTGTAATACTAATATTACCTTGTTAAATATCAAGTTAAGCGGTGTCTTTCTGTTTATAGAGATTCTGGAACAAGGTGAGCAAGTAGAGCTGCTTCACATCATGCAAATCCTGAATGATGAAGAGATAGCAGGCCTCCCACCTGGTGGGGGACTTTGTTCGAAGTAAGTTTCAAAATAAGGTTGAATAAGGTTGTACTGGTTCCAAGACAACTGACTGGCACGAATCTCACAAGACATATAAAAGCAATGTCTTGTGAAATTCGTGCCAGTTAGTGGGCATCTTGGAACCGATTCTTTTCTTCTCTCACAAAGTAATTTGGAAGGTTGTACTGGATAAGTTCCCTAACCAGGTAACATGCACAAAGCATTGTATTTTTAGTGTGTTGTCGAGCATCGACCTCTAGATCATTTTCTTTTTTGGGGGGGGGGTTTACACATCCCCCAAAAGTTACAGGGATTCTATTTTTTCAAAATGAATTAATCCAAATCAAATTTTGTGGGTTTAAAGTTGCATCTATTTTCCTGTGGCATAATATACAGTGTTGTTTCTTTCCACAAGAGTATTACTATTTAATTAATAAGTCTATTACTATGCATTAATTTTCAAAATTGTATACGAAACCAATGCAAACAACGAAAACCCTACCCTACAAATCCTATCTCCCAACTACAGTGAAATCAAACGAATATAAGAAAAGGAAGAACGCACCCATGTGTTAACTACAAAAATGTAAGCGTTCACATTCAAACTTTCAGACAACAGCTATCCACGAAACTTCATCAAGAAAGCCATGACGAAAAAATAAACAAGCCTACCTCAAAAAACCAGTAAATCAAAATAACTAAAAAAAAAAGTACGGTCAGCCAGGGAGTTCTAGAGGGACCTTAGCGCAGGAGACAGAAAAAAGAGAAGGTGAAATAACACAATTGGATAAGTCTGCAAGTCTCCGTGGGGCCCATAAGTCGTCGAAGTCATCAGGTTGTCAAAGTGACACCATGTGAAAAGCGAAAAATAAAGGTGACGCCAAGTCTGCAAATAAGCAAGTTGCCATGATACCAATTTGCTACATCGACGAGACGCCAAATAACCAAGCCGTCAAGATAATTGCTCAGTAAAATGCCAGGATATTCATTAGACGCAAGTCATACAGCTACAGTGTATCCAGGCCGCCTAGTCACAGCAATGTGAATTCAACGGGGGAACAGGAAGATTTTCAAATGTGCAGCATAGAGATTCTTCACCTTGTAGCCTATGCTTGTTTTCAATGCAGGATGGTTGACGAGGCAATTTCAGGAAGGCACAGGGGGAACATCAGGAAAGGCTTCAATGAAAATTATTAGTGGGCATGGTAAATCTTTGTTTGCCGCGAACGTTTTGCAAGGAAAGGCCAAGGCCTACACCCATATGGCATGGTGATGACCCTGAGTCAAAAGCTCTGGCACAGTTACAAGTTCTACATAGTCATGCTGAATTTAGGGGGTGCGCTACGAAAGGGAGGTAGATCCGTGGGATCTCCGTTAATGCCTCATGATCGTTTGCGGACAAATTTCTTCTTTTGGTGTACTGGTTTTTCGTCGCCTTACATTAAGAAATTTTGATCTTTGAAGAAGACGATTTACTCCCGGAGGAAATGAATATGGAATTGTATTTACGTTTGGCCAAGCCACCCATTTGATAATTTTGCTGCAGTAATGTGAGGATAATGAACATCTAGTGTGTCTGTGCCTGAGGGTTAGTTCCCATATGGAAATTTTGTACTCAGCAGCAGTGGTGGCTGCAAAATCGTTCGTAGTATCTACCACAGAGGCGAAGACCGATTAACTTTTGCAGGAATGTTTGTTTAAAGAAAGCCTCTTCTTTCTTTAAAAACCTCCTTTAATAGGTGAATAAGAGTGGCGTTTAGCGTGGTATTTCATCGGTGGCACGCTTGCTTGGAATCTGCGTTTGGCGTGCCGAGGGACATAGTAGGAAAACTAAGGCTGCGGCCTGTTCACGGATTGAATATGCTCCGGAGTTGGAGGATAAAACGTAGTCGCCAGCACCGTCTAAACCAAAAATACGGAACAAACCACAAGGATTGTTCCTTCTGACAGGTTCCTACAGGAAGGAGGCCTTTCGGGATGGCCTCTGAAACAATGCTCCTCTTTCCCAGTCAGGCAGACCTGAGGCAAGTCGGCAGAAATTTGCCACACAAGGAGGATACCAAAGCCACTCAACAAGTAGGACATGGCAGACGGTTTAGGAGAGGTTATATGGGACCACGAGGAAGTGGACGAAGCGGACCGTTTCCCAGATCTTGACTTTGTGGTCAAGACGTCTGCACCCCTTCACCGACCGGTGGGGGCAGGCTAAAGTTCAATCTAGAGGCATGGGAGGATCTCACAGAAGACCTCTTCGTTCGCTGCTCCATTCTCACTCGGAATACCATCCACCATTAGCAAGTTAGGTAGAACTATATCGATCCACCAGGGTGGTTACTGAAGATCCTTTGTTATTAGAATTGAACATGCTTATCTGTAGGTGCCCCGTGATTCTACATCCTAGTGAGGGTAATTCTGTAAAGAAACTGATGGACAAAACTGCTTTTTAACTTTCGGCGCCTGAATATACACCTATGGATGGAGACGCTGACCACATGGAGTCCCTACAACGAGGCGAATTTACAATTTCATTAGATTGAGGATGCATACCTCCATGTCCCGCTGCACCCATCAGTTTACCGTTTCTTCTGTTTCACCATGGGAGTCTTAGTATACCACTTTGAAGTACTTGCCTCTGTGCCGATGCACAACGCAAGATGTCTTCACGTCCGTTCACCGATTGGTGTTAGGATGTCTACATCAGCACCACATAAGGACTCGATCTTACTTGAAGAGTTAAACGATTGGCTGATCTGGAACTCTCGATGAGAGGAATTTTGTCGAAATATGCATACGTGCCCAAGTCGATGCAAAGATTTATGGTTGGAGTACCTATAAAAAAGTCGCGACTTATTCCAAGTCAGTAGTTCATTTTTCTAAAGACACAATTCAATATGAGAAAGTTCCTGATGTAGCCATCGGCGGTACGGAGACAGGGGTAAGTCAAATCTGTCGTTACTTCTACAGCAAGAGTCAACCGCAGCTCGGGATCTCTGCAAAGTCAGCGGCCAAGTGGATGCAATGGCGAGCCTAGTCCAGCTAGGAGCACGGTGAGCAAAGACCCCTTCATTGGTTTCGGAAGGAGGAGTGGACAACAAGGGAGAGACATTTCCCTAAGGAATCTACTGCTGTAAGGACTGGATTGGTGGCTTCTCCCACCTAACTTTGTCAAATCTTCTCTTAATCACCGATGCTTCGAAGAATAGGTGGATGCTCACTGCAACGCACATCAGGTGTTTGGTCAGTGGAAGAGATGGAATTTATATTTTTACTGCTATCCTAAAATACTTACTGTATTTTTACGCTTTCCATGTTTGGAAATGCTATTCGTCCCAACCCTAAAACTTTATGCCCTCCTGGTTCATGTCCCAGCGTTCCCTGGAACCCATGGCTACAACGCCTGAGCTCCACAACTTCCTCTCATAGTTGGTTTGGGACGCGACCAGGATAGGTCACATTATTTTCGTTCTTCGACCGACAATGGATTCCACATCTCAGAAACCTAAATCTTGCCAAGGGAAAACGAACTCTAAATGTGGAAAAAGACTCAACCCAATTGACCCGCACGATCTCTACAGGATATGCAGACCATGAGACTTTGTAAGCTTTCTGTGTGATGTATGTGGTAATATGAACAGCAATCTCGTGATGGAGATACAACCCACGTGGGGCCGATCGGCCCAAAGACAAAAGCAACGGAAAGCACGAAAAGCCAGGGCAGCAGCGCTGGCTGCAGGAAGAAGTGAAATTTGATGCTGATTTCCAAGCAGAATTTTCCGACGTTCATATTCGACTGGGGCATCGGATATTATGGAATCGTCGAGTGTACACGAACAAGTGATCAAAGAAATCGACGTGGTCGAATCTATTAAACATTCAGTGGCATTGGAGTGCAAACAAATGGAAGCTAACCGCGACGCAGTGATCACCAAGAAGTTTTATCGACATTCGAAAGGTATTTTGGCAACGCAACGGAGTTTAGAGAAAAACTAAGCCTGTTAGTCATGCCATCGAAACAAGTGGTGATTCTTGTGCCTACAAATCAAGGATGCGACACCGGAAACAAAGGCACGACAGGATCGCGCACGCCGCCATCGACACCGCCCAGAAACAACACCAAACGTAAGTCTGTCGATGTTGATGATATGTCTTAGACTGTGACAGTCTTCTGCGACAACACGTTTGCACTTGCGTATGTGAAGAAGGGAGGGGGAGTCAAATCATCCTCTCAATACAAGGAAGTAGGATTGCTATTCAATCTTTGCCTCCTTATGAACATTACGTTAATTCCAAGGCACGTCGCGGGGAAACTAAATGTGCTCGCGGACGAACTGTCCCGGGGCGGCCTTCCTCCAACGACGGAGTGGAGACTGCACCCGGAGGTGTGCAAGTTGTTATTTCTGAGGTGGAGGACTCCACTGGTAGACCTCTTCGCGACATTCAAGAATACTCAGCTTCCGCTCTACTTCTCCCCATTCCCGGACGAGAAAGCTTTGGGAGTAGACAGCCTGAGTGCAGACTGGACAGGAATGGTGGCCTACCTTTTCCCCCCCTTCAAACTGATTCAAGCAGTCCTGAACAAGATCCAGGAGTCACCAGGGAGGTTCATCTTAGTAGCACCGTGGTGGGAAGCGGCACCATGGTTCGTGGACCTTCGGAACGCAGTGAAGGAACCCCCGCTAAAGCTCCCACAGTGGACGTCCCTACTGTCACAGAACAGGGGAGGATCGGTCCTTCACCCGAAACCGGAGGCCCTACATCTTCACGAGTGGCTACTCTAACGGCGGAGCTCACGAGTAAGGGGTTCTCTGGGGAGGTAGTAGCGTCAGTTATCAAAGCTCTGAGCGACTCCGCCGTAGGAGTTTACGAAGGGAAGTTGAGAGGGTGGCATGTGTGGTGTGTTTCGAAGGAAGTGGATCCCTGCGATCCCTCATTGCAAGCAGTGTGTGCATTTCTTGAGGGACTCTTTAGAGCAGGGCTGTCACCCCCATGCATCAAAGGGTATCGAGCCGCAATCAATTCGGTGCTATCCCTCATTGGTAAAACTGAAGTCATGACTGACTGTGCGATATCTAAATTAGTGCAGTCGTTTCGGTACGACGACCCAAGACTAGACGCCTGTGCCAAGAGTGGGACTTGCCCAAAGTCCTGTATTTCCTTTCAGGACCCAGATTCGAGCCTTTGACAAAGGCATCCTTTGAAAACTTCCATCAAGACAGTTTTCTTGATGGCCCTAGCGATGGCAGCCAGGCAAGGGGAAGTAGCTGCCCTAGCAAGGAGAAGAGACTTCCTTCGAGGTTATCTTTGCTGCGCCCACCCGGGTTTAGAGCTAAGATGGCAAAACCAGAGGACAAACCGGCCCCGATCATCATCGAGGCTCTTACAAACATCCTTGGGAGGGATTGTGTTGAATGTAACCAGTGCCCTATCAGAGCACTGAAACACTATTTGGCAGCTTCGAAGGAAGTAGTTGAGTATGCCTCTAGAGAGTTGAATTTAAAGACTGGCCACAAACCACTGTTTGTGAGGATTTCCCCGGAGGGTGCCCCCACCAGCGAAGGGGTGACCCCGGGACTTGCAGGAATTGCAGGGCTATCACGGATGCCTACGCGACCACGGATCTTAAGCGAGTGGGCGAAGGAGTGAATGCCCACGAGTTGCGGGCCATGTGACTTCGTGGGCATACACCATGGGAACTACCCTGGAGGAGGTTCTGGCAGCAGGCAGCTGGAAAAACAAGACAACGTTTATTTCGCACTACCTTAGAGAAGTGGATGTGGGAGAAAGCGATCACAGGAAACCGGCATTCGTAGCTGGAGGGTGCGTAGTGCAGCGAAAGTGAAGAAGTAAGTCGTGCCCTTTTTTTTCCCCAATTTATTTTGGGGGAATCGGTTCATGTCAAGCGCAGGGTTCGATGTCGTTCCCCTGTCGGGGAGATATGACAAATTCAGCATAAAATACATGTATTTTAGGATAGCAGTAAAAACTGGGTTTAACCCCTAAAAATAGTTTTTACTTATCCTAAAATACGTACCTGTAGGAACCCTCCCGCCTCCCACGTTGAACCGTCTTTAGAGATGGGGAGACAAACTATGAGGGAGAGTTGCGGAGCTCGGGCGTTGTAGCCATGGGCTCCAGGGAACGCTGGGACATAACCAGGAGGGCATAAAGTTTTAAGGTTGGGACGAACATTTCCAAACATGGAAAGCGTAAAATACAGGTAAGTATTTTAGGATAAGTAAAAACTATTTTTAGGGGTAAAACCCCGTTTTATTGAAATTATTTAAATTGGTCTCCCGATCTTCAAAGAAAGTAATGCGAGTGATGACAGGCAACTCACAGGCTGTGGCGTACATCAGAAGGCGGAGGCACTCATTCGTTTTATCTAATGAAGGAAGTTTCGGAAATTTTCAAAATCTGTCAGTATCTAGGCGTGACTGTTCAACACAAACACAGCAGGAATTTTGAATCTAATGGCGGACAAGCTTTCCAGATGGAACAAAGTTCCGGCAACAAAGTTGATGTTAAACGTGAAGATCTGCAAGAATTAGTTTACACCATGTGTAGATCTGTTCACCACCAGAGCAAACAGGCTACTACAAAACTTCACATCATCATTCCCAGGCGACCTAACACGGGGAACAGAACAGTCGCAGCTCCTCTTGGGTCCTGCAGAAGAAGGGGTGGAAAGGATCCTGTATACTAATGGCACCCTTTTGCCAGCAGTTCCGGGGTTTGTGGAACTATGGAAGAACCTACACCACTGCATGTACAAAGAGGACCTGCTATCTCAGTCACAAAAACCTTCCAGCACTACATCTTCATTCTTGGAAACTTAAAAGGAGAACTTAAGCAGCATCGGGATTCTCATCGGAAGTGACTGAGCGACTCCTACAATGTTGTAGGAGCTCCACAGTGAATGTTTGAGTCAAAATAGAGGGAAGTGATTTTCTTGGTGTGTGTATTTTCCAAAAACAAAGTGGATGAGACGAAGAACTCTCCCACTGGCATGGCTCATTGGATTTGTGAGGTGATCAGCAGGGTGTACGAGACTGCGTCAAATCACACGAACATCCAACAGAAGTATGGGACTTTGAATTAAGAACTCTCAGCTGCATCATGGGCTTCATCGTGTCGAGCATACCACTAAATGAAGTGATTGCAACCTGTATGTGACAAATAAAAATACTTTCATTGGTGACTATGCAAAAGTTATTAGGGGGGGTCTGGTGAGCGTCCACAATTTGATGACCTTGTGGTGACAGGAAGTTGTGTTACAAGTCGTTAACACAGTTTGGTGGCCCAGGAGGGTACGCCGAATGAAGCTAAAAGCGTATAGTTTGCTGATGAGTGCAGTGTACGTAAGAATAATTGTTTTAGTGAGGTGCTTACATAGTGGTTATATACCAGGCTTGGTTCAACTGACTCACACTTTTGGACAAAGTCAGCTACAATTTAAAGGAAGCATTTTGAGAAGAGTAAAAACGGAATTTTAAAGATAAAATTAATTTTTAGTTATTTTTAAAATGCTTACCTTTAAGTGAACCCATCCTACTGTGTTTGTTGAACTGGGTAAGGTTTCATAAACAAAAACTGATGAGATGCTGGTGGTCCACCAACAATGGTGGAAAGCCTGGCTAATCATCTTATTCTTAGACTATTGGGCAAATAAGCATTATTTAAAATGAAAGTAATTTACTGATTGGAACCGTTAAACGTGTAACCGGTAACCGTGGCAAGTTCGGTTAAACGGATTTTAATTTTCATGTTCGTGTAAACATAATCTATTTATAGACCATCACGGCATTGATGGCCACGCAGCGCGACATAGTTAAAACTTGACTTTCACTACTTTTCTCCCTCCCTCCTCCATCACCAGTGGCCAAATCAACCCGGGGTATTTCGCGCACATGCATTCAACTGAGCTGTCAATCACGATTACAATTGGATCGTCAATCGTCGGAGCTGCGTCTTTCTTTCACCACACGCGCCAAATAAAGGTAACATTTTTCCTACAATGCCACCTTAAGAAAGCTTCTGCTGATACTGTTAAATGTGAATTGTGTGGCACAGTTTTAAAATATACAAGCGGATCAATTGGATCCATGAAAAATAATCTTGCTGGAAAGCATGGTCCTACAACGCTGGCTGATGAACAATCGACTATCTGGTCCTTCTTTAATCCAAAAAATACAGATCCAGCACTTGCCAAGAAAATCAAAACACTTTGTGATCCGTTTATTACTATACTCTTACTGAATAATGCCAATAAACAATGGTCTACATTTTTACTAAATATTTTTTTAAACAATTGTTTTCTGAACATTGTTAATACTTGGTTACATGATAACCGAACGTTTTAAAAACAGGTTAAACGTTTAATGAAATAACCGGTAATTGCGACCACTAAACTAGCTAAAATTTAAAGGTAAGTATTTTTTTATGATAAGTAAAAACTAGTTTTATCTTTAAAATTCCGTTTTTTCTTAAATACATGGTTCTGTAGTAGTTTTTTGGTTGGGATTGGTGATCAGGATTTGAGTTAGCTTTTGGTTCAATGAAAAGTTCTTGAGATCTCATGGTGTCTTAAAACTCCAAAATCTGTCTAAAAGCAGGAAAAATGGCAGGAATTTTCACAAAGTTTGTCAGTAAACCCAAAAACATTATAACTTTGTTCTGCCTTACTACTTGGTTTTTTATATGCAGGCTTTTGTTGTTGAATATTTTGGTTACCATTGTTTTGTAAAATGAATGTTCCATGTTTCTATTAGGCGAGGTTTCATTGAAGCTGTGTATGAACGACTACGACCACGTCCAGTTGAAGGCGTAAGTGAAAACAACAGTTCAATATCTAGAGTAGCATCTTGAGTATGACCGTAAATCGTCGAGAAAAATGCTTGCGGGTTTGTAGAGGTTAACAGTAAATGAGAAACAAGTGTAATTTGAAAGGAAACTTTTATCTTGCCAGTGCTTGGCCAGTTAGTAGTATTCACTAAATTTTTTGTTAGTAGCAATTGGTAACACCTGATCACACAAGTTTGTTCACCCTTATGCTGCCACGCAACGTGTATTGTCTGTGTAACAATCCTCTTAAACATAACAGTGAACATAAAAAGAATAAACGTTTGGTTCAGCAAAGAGCTGCTGGCTTTACTGCGTGGAGTTTAACATTATTTTTTGTTGCCAGGAGCCAACTTGAAACACAGCCAGGGCAAGATCACAGTATATGAATCGACGATACTGGTAGGATTTTGCAAGTCGTGCGGTATTACACCCATTTTAATTGATGGTATTTAAGTACAGCGTAGCTGTAAATATGATCAAGAATTTTATATTTTGTTAGTTATTTCGTGTCATCTGTTAGCTGAAATTAGGTGTGCTTCTAGTAGAACAAATGATGTCATCCGTGATGAATTTGTTTTACTGCCTTGCTTAATACTGATAACTTGCTACTTTTAATAGTTAATTTTAACTACCGTAATGTTTCATCATGATTATGTGTGGATGTTGGTGATTGTGACA
>JAHWFP010054601.1:33420-51904 GCA_023313725.1 Lithobius niger | reverse complement strand
CCAGACAATAAACACTGCTCCTTTGCTCCCACTGATAAACGCTTTTAGAGTAGGTGAGGTAAAGCATACTAATTACTGCAGTCGGGTTATATTTACATGCACTTCACTCCGGCTAAACCCGCGCTAAAAGAATCAACTTGTAGCATAATAACTGTAGCCTAAATGCAAGATATCGCAGCAGGTTTCGGAAAAAAATCAAGATTTATTTGATTTAAATTGGATTCTTTTAGATTGTTGATGAAGTAGTAATTTCAAATCTGTGAAAAAAAATATGTCTTCAGTTTTAGGTAATGATTGTGCAAAGTATTAACAAGTTTCTTTTCCTACCGTACCGTGGTTAAAGGTGCTAGCTACCTCTACACTGGTTTTTGTCTTATGTAACTCAGTTTTGCAACTCAAAAGTATGAAAAAATGTTCAAATGTATGGCAAGTGAGATCAAATGTTGAGCGCACAATCGCACATGTAGATGTCAAATCGTATGACAACATTGCGAACCAGTTCATTTTACCCGTTATTTTTTTTTTTCTTGATATGAAACGGTTTTGCTACATTCACTCAAACCTACGGAAATGTTGTGAAAGCTATTTATGTACAGGGTACTCGAAAATAGTAAGACGGTGTGCCGTTTTAACACTGTTTTGTTTGGTTCAGGGCAAGAACAATACCTATTTTCCAAAAAAAATTCAAACTCAATTTGTGTGAAGGGTATGAATATGAATCGTGTAAACGGTCTACCGATATGAACTAATTTTGATTCTGGTTTTCAGAAAATATAGCGTGCCAACTCAAAGATGGCTCTTTCTCCATTCGGGTAGATGTTCACCATCGGTCTATTTTCTTCAAACGGAGGAAGTCCATCAAATCGGAAGAATGCCGACACGTCGGTCTATTTTCTTTAATCGGAGGGGAAGTCCGTCAAATGAAATCGGATGGACGCCCACACGTTGGTCTTTTCTTTCAGTGTTATGGCTATAATTTTGTTTCTAAATGAAATGCCTCAACGAGTGTTTGGTCGGGCTATTTAAACTATTGCAGTCCACGACACAAGTCATTGATTTTTCCCTGTGTCCATATTTCCTAGAAACCTGAAAGCAACGAGCGCTTCTGCTGAAAAGTTTTCTAGGCCTACCGTATATAATATTTCAAGCCGAAAAGGATTTCCCAGAATTTGGCCCCCTCCCATTCCGTGCTTCTTCGACGAGGGGTGGTGTGCTGGCGCTACAGTAGAATGGCTAATTATGGTGCAACACTGTGCAACCACTGAGTTGGAAGAAAGCTATCTAGTACCTGTGGCCTGGTTAGCATATCGGTGCTTTCAAAGCGGCAGTATACTTAAAAAATAAAAAACAAATTAATTTTGGAGTTGTCATTTTGGAGGTGTCAACTAAATTGTCATCATTAATCTTTTATAGCTGCCGGGTTCATTTAAGTATTTCAAGCAGCTTTATCGCCTAAGCTTATCTATCCACTCATATCAGAAGTTGTTATTTTGTCAACGACCGACACGTTCATTCAACGACACAATGATAACAGTTAAAAAAAAAAAAGGTTTGCCAATGTTATTCCACCTTTAGGAGCCTCTGCATTTTATCGTGGCTAAATTTAACACAGATTGATTAAGTTTCCTTTAATCTTACCGCAGAAACACTAGGCATACACCTCATATAAAATGAGAAAGAACCCACCAAAAATGACTAGTAAATAGTGATTTCAGACAGCATAATTCATCTCGGGCCGGGGCAGCCAGCCCTCTTTAGCAGGTTCTGCAGGGCCAGTGTGCCTTGATTTCAGACAGTTTAAATTACAAGCGGCCGTTAAGTCAGCTTCGTTTGTTTTGGCAATAACTGGTGGCGGGAAATTTAACTGCAATGAAACTTTGTTAGCATTTCCACCAGCGCGGGATGGCGCGCGTTCGGATTTCAGATGGAATAATTAATGCGTGCCAAGCAGCGCGTGCTATTTCGGGCCAGCCACTTGATGCTTAGCGGCCATTGTGGCTCGCATCCGCGCAGCATGGGATGGCACGGCACACAAACATTATTCTGTGCGAAATTTGCAGGCGCGGCATGGCACGCAAACATTCCGTGTAGACTAATAGACTACCACCAACTCGAGAGCTCGAAAAAAAATGTATTTTGTTTGTTAACCAATATAGCTTACTCGGCTAAATTCAGATTCTTCTAGTGACCCAAACGGCATCTAGTCTGACACCAAAAAAATCATATCTTTAATTCTAACCATCAGGAAACCGGATCAACTCTAAATTCCGACAAGCACATTTCAACTTTGGCTATTTCAATACAAGACGACAGTTTCACGCACGAGTCAAATGAAATGCAAACACTTGTTGTGTTAGTGTTTGCTTTTCATTAGGTCGTGTGTGAAACTGTCGTCTTGTAAACCTGATCAGCTACTGTGTCTATTTCACTCAGTATATGGCCACACATTTTAATTAAAACTGCATTCATGGGTCCAATAAATAACTCGTGGGTATTCAACGGAGTACGCAAGCAGTCGGCTGGAATAATTCGATAATTCAGCCAATGTACAAAATCAAATATTTGCAAACCTATTTACAGTCTGGGTACGCTTATTAGACGGGCTATTCAGCAAATTTCAAATTTGGTGTGCCCTGGACACATGCAATATTTCCTACACTTGTGGTATGGCCTACTAGGCTTTGAATGTGGAGGGGGTGGATGGGTGAGGGAACTGTAATAGTCTCAAGAACCACAAAAAAAAAGAAGGGATCAACGTCATTTTAAATGTTGTTATATACTGAATTCAACCGTCTTTTAACGGGCAGTAGGCTGGTTTCGTGATAAACGGAGAGCATTGCAGCAGCATGTAAATAGCCACGTGACTTCAGCATACAGATAGACGGCTTATAAGTACTATTGTTATAATTGGCTGTGTCTCAGGCCCGGTGACGGGATCCAGTTTATAAAGACTCAGGTCCCGGTGAATTCGTTGAAAACTAGGCCTTCAGAATGTTAAAGTGAACCTAACCAACGTAACCTAACCTAACCTAACCTTAACTAACTAATCCTAACCAAAACTAATATAAGTTTGCCTAAAAACTACGGTTTTTTTGTTTGCCGGGATCCACACACGCAGAACTCTGGTCCCGGCAACGCGTCCAAATAGGCTTGAAACAGTTACAGCCCAACCGGGACTAGAGACACTGCGGTTATAATTCCACGAATACAAGTAGAGTGAATCACAACACGTCAACGTAGAAACGCTTCCGGTGGATCACAAGTTCAGTTTCGCAATAACACACACCCATTACTCACGACGGCTACATTCGGGATACGTAGCATAGTCGCAGCCAGCACAGCTGTACAATTCGTACTACATCAATCGGGTTTCAAAGGTAGCAGAGACCTGGCATAGGCTACTAGTGCCGTAGTGAAACTGAATATTTTGACAATCTCTTAGTCGCTTAAAGTTAAAGTCCAATTTTAGGAGCGGTTTTGTAGCCCTTCGTTGATGACATTGTCAAAATTTAGACTCGACCCCGTTCTTCTGTCAACCAAAAGCGATTTTAGCTCAACAAAATAATCAAAATCGTAGTTCAAAGCAAAAGACGAACACTGATCCCGTTTAATACGATCGGCATTACTATCACAATACTAAAATAAACACTGCAGCAGCGTTCACACCGCCAAAACAAGAAGGGAGAGAGAAGCGCTGTTGATTAGCGATCGGGGGTAAATACAAACCACGCGTTAGGTTACGTTTGTTTTCGGACACATCCCCCCCCCCCCCTTTCCCTCACGTACAAAAAAAAACCGCTTAAAATCCAGCATCTCGCGCATATTTCGGTAACACGTCTTTAAAAAATGACACACTAGAGAGCTGCCGGTGTACAGCAAAACGCAGCCAAAACCTAGTTGGCGGCGAGCCAAGTTAGGCCTAAAAACGGGTTGTGTCTCCTTACCGAGATCTTCCATGATTCCTGTTGTTGTCGAAATCCCTCCTAAAGATTAAATGGCGATTTGTCGAGGACACACTCGGAGTTCAGATTCCTGAAAGGCGTTTCCCTAAATCGCCCACACTGGCCCACAGCAAGCAACCATGAGGTTTTCGCGCCTGGCCGCTACCGTCAGGGTCCAGCCCAAAACGTTTCACTCGACCACTTGAGTCTGGAGAATTGGCCGGAAACGCTAGCTCTTGGCTTTTCGGTTATTCGGGTCAGGTAAAAGCCGCATAAGATTTTTCGACCAATCACAAGCCGAAGTCGTCGGTCGTGCCGATTCCTTTTCCAAAATGGAGGTGTAAGTGGTTGCATGTGCTTGGTGCGGCTTTGTTTACGTTTTTGTTGTGGGAAATAAACGTTGATATTTGTTTTTTTTCTTTGCAATTTCTTGCAGTATTAATCCGAAGAGTGCAGTGCTAAGTAACTTTGAGGTAATGGTTTTCCCATTCAGCTTTAAAGTTATAAATATAATGTCGTTTTGGTGTATGCACAGAAGCCGAACGTAGATTTTAACTTAGACGAGCAGAGTACAAATGCCCCTAAGTTAAGAAATTATTTTATTTTCAAATTAAAATTGAATAAAGGAATAATAACCACTAGCTGTTGACGTGGCCATTAAAAAGTTAATTAACTGCTTCTCAGGAATGGTACTACAGAGTGGGCGTGCATGTAGGCATAAGGGCCTTTTTTTTTACCATCCAAAAAAAAAACAGTCTACATTCTGTTGTGGCGTACTACATTTATGTTTGAGCGCTAGGTCCTAGTGCAGATGTTGCACGCGTTGACAATGGATATAGGTTTTTCTTTAAATCATGGTCATGGGATCAAGGAAGTGTTTGGTGAAAATGCGATATGTGATCGGAATTTTTTTTTTAGACTGATTTTGTTACACGTACCAAGCAAAAACCTGTAGGGGTGGCACTATACAACAATTGTTTATCCTGATAAAACTTTTAAAATTATCGCGATGTCGATAATATCTCGATAAAACAAATTTTGAGGCTGGAGTAACCATTTTAATTTTGTTAATTTAAGAAATCTTTGCTAAAGCCTACAGTGCAACCGTCACAAGTGAATTGCATGGCACTCCCATTTGGCCAGTTGACATGCAAATGCATTTGCCATTTCCTATTAATTCCTCACCATGAAGGCACAAGTTAGCAGTTGCGCTGCTACTTTATGCTTAAATAAACTAACTCTCCGATCAGGTAAAGTGGTTAACAACAGTGTTGCACACTTGGTTGGAGAGCCGTCGTAATTCCGCATGCAACACTGCAAACCGATTGTTTCCAGCTATTGCGGTTTCCGAGATATGACAATTTAAACATCTAGGTTTGTACAATAATTCGATAAATCAGAAAAAGTTTGCTACGATGATCGACGAAGATTTTTATCGCGGTAGTATCTAATTATCGATTATCGTGCCACCCCTAGTGTGGTCTTGAAAACAACTTCAATAACTTTTAACAGCCTGTCCTTTAATTTCCGTGGTTCCATGAAATATGTGTTTTGTGAAAAGGACATGGAACACATATATTTTGTTCTTGGAAGTTGTGGCCAAGCGTGAATCCTGGACACACACTCTAGTCCTACTGTGACAGAATTAGGATGTTATCATCATTATGGCCGTGAAGGTTTAAATGAGACATGGATGGATGTTATACATCACGGAAGTAATGAGAGGAAGATTGACTTACACAATTACAGTGTTATCCGATTATCTGAACGACCATTTTAGAGACAGTTGCTGAAATATGATAAATTTTGGGCGAGAGTGAGAAGTTCAGTTTTTCTTTTTTCATTTCTGGAAGCAACTTGGTCCAAAACGATCTATTCCTATTCTTCTTACATACACATCTTTACAACGCTGAAAAAAAAAGTGTTCTCTTTACGGAGGAGTTACTTTTGGAGAAGTAGCCACCTAAATAGTCAAAAATTATTCAGTTTAGAGAATTCCTAACACCAGGGTTCATAAGCTTGGAAAACCCTTGAAAATGTTTGAAAAATTGCAAAGTAGTTTCCATACCTTGAAAGTGGTCCAATTTTGTCATTTGTCTTGGAAAGTGCTTGAATTTTGTTTTGTTTTGGGGAAACGGAGGTAAAGATTTCGTAATATGTATAAATTTAAAATTTAACGCACCTTACCAGCTACCTCTTGATTTTGTTTTATGCTTCATGATTACAGGTTTTAAGTCTGTTGAAAGAATTACAAACACAGTACAACGAAAAAGGACAAAAGAAGTTAAATACAAACCAACATCTTGCAACCATTTCATATGAGGTATGTTTCCGTACAGCTACAAGTAATAGTTATTGGTTAAAAGCGAGCGGTTATCGGTTTTTAATCAAAGGCTGCGATCATTGGCTTGGCTCGAGTATGCAAAGGTCGAGGGCGTGAGCCCGAGACTTTTGCATACGAGCGCCGGGACAACGATCGCAGCCGTTGGTTAAAAATCAATACCCACGAGATTCTAGCCAATAACTGCTTTATGCCACGGTTGGGACGTCTAGCTAACTCTTATTTTATTAAAACGTGTTTGTGTTTTGTGAAAATATCTCGATATGAATGAAGGTCATTCCGTTTTAGGTTATGGAGGGTGGAGTGGATGGTAGACCGACGAGTCCTTTGCGTCCGTTTGTGGGGGGAGTGGGTGGGAAGGAGACGAAGCGTCGTTTCGCCGTATATCACGCTAGCCAGCTCGCTTGCGTTTTCGAAGCTTTTCGGAGTGATAGAATTTTGCTAAGAGGCAACAGGGATAGAATGACATTCTGGGAAGGTATGTAATTCATTTTGAGCATTTGTAGTGTGAGAATTGTTTAAAAAATACGATAATAGGGTATCGGTATGAATGAAGGTCATTGCATTTTAGTTTGTGAAGGGAGGGGGGGAGTTAATGCAGAAAGGATAGCTTATAGGCCAGACATATAAGAGTTTGCAGGGATGGGATTTTATTCCTGTTAAGTAATTCGTTTTGTACGTTTTTATTTTCAAGCTGCTTTTGGTTGTCGCGTGATCCTGAAGTGTCAAAAGTGTGGGGTAACTTGATAACCCACACTTTTTGCCATGACGCACACCGGTGTTGGTTAACGGGATTTAACCAAGGGAAATTTAGCATGGCGTTGAGTTAGCGTGACGTCACAGCCGTGGTATAAACAATAAATATGCTCTTATACAGACATGAAACAGTTTCTAATCAAGAATGTTATGTCTTTGTCCTTAGACCACATTGTATTTAGAAAACACGCCATGCAAATTGCAGAATGAGGACATCATCAAAAGGTTCATGGTAGCAGTAGCGCCATACAAATTGACAAGGTAGTTATGATTAAGCAGTAAGTGTAACCTAGGATTACGTGTTTTGGGATGGATAGGATAGTCCTTGTGACACGACTAGGCCTACGTAGAGCTTCCAGCAGTTGGCAGATGTGCAACCTTCTGTACAAATTATACCAAGAGAGCAAACCGAAAGGAATGGTGCTTGCTCAGTAAGTCAAAGCAAACATTTTGTTGGGTGGAAGGCCAGTATAAACTGGTCCAAAAGTGAGCAAAATAAGGGGGAGCTACAAAGGCTTTCACTGCAAGATCAAGCCTAACAGTCTTGCCGTGGTGGCACTTCCATAGTATTGCTTAACAAATCAGCGCTTTCTCTATCGTGGCATTGTCGGGCAGCAAGCCTTCTCACGAGCATCGCACCTCTTAGAAAGTGTCCAACCCAACATGTATAACCCTAGATGTAATGCCCAAAGAGCAACTAAGGAATCTGAAATTAGGCAGATTAAATCGGACAAGAAATAATCTGGTAAAACAATTAAATGAAAATCATGCCACCGGAACACACAACTTGTGTCCGTGTTTTTCCCACGGGGAAGTTTGAAAATCGACGCGGTGACGTGAAGGGCCGTTCGCGTCACTTATTGTCTGCTTTCACAATGAGTCTAACCGAAACCGTATTTCAGAATCCTCTTTTAAAAAGTCGTGGAAAAATTAAGATGATTTCAATTCTACTCATGCGGGGTTCAGACAATTTTTTAATCCTCAATTTCCCTGACATTTCCAGGTTTTCCAGGTGCTTCCAATGGCAATTTCCAGGTGTTTACAAGATGTTTAGTTAGGGAAACGAGCAGTACCTAATGTTTTTATTAATATTTGTACGACAATAATCCAACATCCCAGAAAATAGCTGTTTAGAGTAGTCCAGATGGGACTAACCGAATTTTCATCACAGATATTGGTACCAGACTAAGATTTGGTTTATTGAAGTAATATCTAAAATACTTGAACATCTTAAAGAACGAATTAAAACATTTGCCACTAGCCAAGGACGTTTCTGATCTGCGAACTCAATGGAAACTAGTCTACAGATCAGACACAAATTAATTTAATCATAACCTTTATGATTGGTGACCCTTGGTTGAATTTTTGGTTTAGCCGAATTTCATCCGATTGGCCATTTTTCTGTGGCTACCGGCTAGTTTTGTGTAAATCTTAAGTGTGGGTTACATTTGAGTGAGATACGTAAACACATGATACGATTGAAAAATGTCACACGAGACTCACAAAAACGCACACTTTTACAACGAAGCTAGTCTACTAACTGAAAATTTTCAACTACTAACTGAAATCGTCATCATGCACCTTAAAGGTAAGTTCGAACCCTGTTTACATTTCGTTTTTCAGTCCAATACACAGTTCGAATTCGAAACTGCCGCTGTCTACTATATTCAGTCGATTGGTTCACCCTTGCCCACTGTATCACTCAGACCGTTCTTTACACGCAATCTTCCATTCAACTTCGAGCTTCCCTCGCAAGTCTTTCCCAATCAGGTTTGTAATATTAGAAAATGATGGGCCTTGCACATTCATAAGCGTGTTTTCGTGCATCTTAATCGCAACGGATTCAAGGCATCTTAAATGGTTGTACCATTTCGAGTTAGATTTAATCAGTGTAACCGATTTACCCCACTCATCATCATGCTGCCTTTCCGTGCAATGGACTGCAATGCCGTTATCGATACATTATTTCTAACATTCCTCACATGTTGGCTGAGCCTCGTTCATATTCCTTTTCTAGTCTCACCAATGTTGACTATGGTTCTTGAAGAACGGGGGCACTGGCCCTCGTCGTCGCTGCAAAGAACGCAGATAATTTTCTTGTGGTAATTGGAAGCATTTCTGCGGCAAGTTTGTCTGCGTTGCGGTAGGTCACAATTCGCCTTCCCAGTCGTAGCTATGTTAACTAAAGCAAACATTGCATCGACCTTTTGTTGCTTGTACTGCAGCGTTTGGTGGTAGAGTTTGTTTTATAGGCCTCGCCAGTAAATTGGACATAGTAACATCTGTGAAATGTTATGAAATTTCATACATAATTACAGGACAAATACCGGTTACAAAATTTCCATGTGGTGCATTTGTATGCGACACTTCAATGGGTGTCACCTGAAAAACATTCTTCTTCCAGATTCTTGGTGGTTTATTGCAGTAGTTGTGTAGGTCCAGTGAACCACATGTTGGCCATAAATCCATAAGCAAAATGAACGGGTTCTGTAGTGACCAAAGCGTGGTCCATTGGATCACATGCATTAAAATACATGAATATATTTACATATCGCTCTACACAATGTTTTTACACAGCATTTGTGACGAATACATGAAAGGAAGGGTTTGTGGAAAAAAAGATTTTGTACAGTATATGGAAAAAAAATGAAAAGTATATGAAAAGTTTACGTGGTCCATTACCCGTTGGCCATCGTAGGGTTAGCCTAAATTGTCTAAACTAGCACACAAAAAAAAGAATGGAAATTGTGTGAGCTTTGAAAATGGTTTTGCCTGTCATGTGTGAAGCCTTCTTTTTGTAAAAAGTACTACATGCTTACTTATTTTGTAACTAGAAAATGGGCCTCTTAATTTGCAACGTAAGGATGCTCCCAATTTGCTGAAATGTTTACAGTAGTAGTTAAATTTTTTTCATGGTGTCAAAAATAAATAAAAAGATTTCACAAATAAAAGTTAGCACCCAGAAATTAAATATAGGTGCATCAGATACTACAGAGTGATGTAGCCTAAAAAGGAATTTCCAATGTCAATATTGGTACAGCTCTACAACACGATTGTGTGGTCTCAATGCACAAATTGATAAGCCTACACAATTTGTGCATCAAGGACGGTATTATTCTCAATATTTTTTATAAGCACAACTGTTGTACTGCTCTGTCATGGCTTCTAGTGGTTGAAATTGGCACTCAACATTGGAAGCCGTTGCAGTTAAACAACCCTAACTCGGCAACATTCTCTTTCAGGGCAGAGAAACTGCAGTTGCTGAACCATAGACCAACCACTGCTGTTGAAATTCAGCTGGTAAGGACGACAACTTTTTTCCCCCTTTTATACTGCACCTTAGGCTTACATAATCTTAAAGGCACACATGTCCTTCCGGTACGTCATGCGACCCATTGAGAATTGCGTTTGCCAACATTTATACAGGTTAGAGTTAATGTCACAAAATCATCTCGCACGAAGTAAAAACAAAATGTGTAGGCAACATTTACATACGTTTTGACATAACGTCGCAAAACGCGAGTCGTATAGTAAAGCAACAGGGATGCATGTACCTTTAAGCAGGGAAACTTGTTTAATGCACCTATGTGTAAAACGCCAATTCCGATGTTTAACAAAGTATATATTTTTAATGGAGTCAATAATTATTAAAAGGATTTCACAAATAAAATTTAGCACCCAGAACTTTGTTAGGCAAATCTGTGACAATAATTTAGTTGTGCGTATCTGATGTTTTAACTTCTGCTGCTGAAGGCAGATGTCCAATTGCTAAGGCTGTTCGATACTGGTATCGGATCAGAGAGTTCATATTTCTGCCGATACTGCGCACAAAATTCATGAGCAGTGGGCCTCAAAATTTCAATCGAGCATAGCACATTTTGCCACAGTAAGTTAAACTGCGTGGAATTTATGATGGTGTATCTAAATAGCGATTTTTTTTGAGTTGCCAATGCTAATTTGTTGAACAGACGCTTAGCTTTGATGTTCCGTCCCCATGGTATTGGCGTCGGTGCAGTATGGTAGAAAAAAGCTGAAAACCTAGTAGTAATTTCTTAGGTGGCTTGCAAATATCAAAGTATGAAGATTGTCATCCTAGTTTCAAATACTATGTGGAGGCTTTTCACCGATCAAAAAATGGTACATAATATAGTGTGTTAGCCAAGTTCCAGAAATCAGTAATGTTGTGAAAATTTGCAAGGCATTAGCGCTCTCTTCGTTTTCAACAGTGTACGTTTAATCAAATCATGCCTGTGCTAGAGTTATAATAAAAGTTGCAGAAAAAGATCAAAACAACTATTTTGTTCGCAATTGTTTTCCAGATGATCGAAGAAAGTGAAGAAAGATTAAGTGAGCAAGAAATTGATAGTTTACTAGGAATCGTTGCCGACATTCTTCCTACCGACACCCCGGAAGGCGAACCTGATGAAGAAATGGAAGCTGAACCAGAATGATATATCGCAAGACCACTTTCATACTCAAATTAATTTGTAAATAAATAATGGGATCCAAATTTGAAATTTTATTATCTACAACAGTCTTCGTGGAGTTAAGGTTTTCTTAACATACAATTTAACGTTGAACTAGTTTCCGACAATGCTAAAGTGGCTGGTAATCCTAACTATTCTAGTCACGAGTTGGTAGGTCCACGGCAGTGGCATGACTTTTAGAGGTTCACAAGCTTGTCCACACCTGAAGCTATGTGGCTACTGTTCATGCTATACCTGCAAAAGAAATGAAATTGGACAACACTTTAGTAATGGCAAGCAAGCAGTCATCCACTATTATTATTAAACTGGAGACTCGGCCACACACAAAAAATAGCTTGCTTCTCCAATTTACAACCTCAATATTGTTTCACAGCATAAGAGATCTGGCAGTGTCTAGATGGCTTTGCATACCACATATAACGAAATGAGCTGAATGGTACAAAAATTTCTCGTTTGTAAATAGGAGATAATCATGAAAAACCGACCACAGAAATAAAATTTCTGCGACATTAACACATCCTGAAAAACATCCCGCATACACTTTGCTCTTTCATAACCTACATTACGAAAATATATGACCTTGTATTTATCATAAACGCTGCCTTTTGTGCTCAAAAAAGTACGCTCATCCCCCATCTTCATTGGGAAATTATTTGCAGAGAAACTTTAAAAAAAATGTTTTGTGTTGTCCAAATACTCTAGATTAACATGATCGTTGAGATAACCATAACAAACTTTGTTTCACAATGTGGCAGCCACTTGCAGTAAAAAACTAGAGGTCTGCTCGTGGCTGTCGTTACGCAACGGTTAGGGTTTAGCTTTTTGATGCTGCGCAACACACCAGTCTTGTATAAGTTGCCTACAACAGTTTTTAATTTTTATAAAGGAAACGCAAAGATAAACTTAACATTTGTGGCATTGTAATTTGTAAGGGATGACCATGTCAAACCAGAAAGTATAACCGTTTTAACTTACTATTGCATAACTTTTTTAATATGGCCCGGTACCGGGTAATGTTATTTTTGACCCAACTCGGTAAACCGAGTCCAAACAGGGTAATAATTATCCACCCAAATCTGGTATAAGAGAAACCACCAAGTTTCAAAAAAGGGTCGGCCTTTCAAAGTAGTGATATCAATCAACCAGGGAAAGGCTGCCAAGGTTAATTGCACCTACTAATACTTCGAAAGTTAAATGAAAACTAGAACACTGCTACTGGCGGTAGCAAACTTCAAGTTTTCATTTAACGCCTAAAGTATTATTAGGTGCGATTAACTTGGCTAACAGGATTAACCTTGGCTGCCTTTCCCTGGTTGATTGATATCACTGTTTTGGTTTTGGGTGGATATCACAGCTTTCATTGACCTGTGAATGAACGAAGGATCAGACAGTTTAATTGTCCCCTTTACCTTTTCTGTCTGGAGGAATTTTATGTCTATAAATTTGCTCATTCATAATTTTCATATTTGCCGTGGCCCAATTAGCCGTTCCGCCAGTGAAACTGACGGTCAGAACTTGCAAAGGCTTGTAAATGTACAGAGAATTTCACCGTCTAATTGTCACCTTTACCTGTTTTGTCAGGAGGCATTTTACGTCTATTGATGTTGTCATTCAATCACTTAGTTACCATGGTGTTCACAAACACATGATTGTCCCTTTTATCGTCGTGGGGCAGATAATTTAATTTGGATTCGTGTACCGTAACAAAAACCGACCAAACCTTTGCAATAAAAGATACTCCGTCTCTTAGTGAACCACCAATTTGCAGTAACAATGAATTCTGACATTTAGGTACTGAAACGATAAGCGTGTAACACTTAAGCATGTTATAATCTACTGTTGGATGACAATGCAAACAATGGTTACAACAATAATTTTGCACTTCAGGGCCACGTGCTTCTAGCTGCAACCCACATTTTAGAAAAAGGCACTTCCCCGTATGACGCTTTGCCTGTTTGCCGAAATTTAGATATGGCAACTTTTCCTAATCTGCTGTAGGCATGTCGTTATACGCTATGAGAATTAACATGGGAGCCTACGGACTAGTTCCAGTAACACAAATTCAACGTCATTGAGGACACCTTTTCTCCATGAAGTACACGTTCCCACATTTTCGAGTTGACGTTTTCTTCGTTACTGTACTCAAGACACCTGATTCAAACGATTTGCAAAGATTTCTACCGCATGGGGAATTTACACCAGTATGCTGAATTCGGATACAAGTTGGTTTCAATTAAAAGACACAGTCTGCTAGTTTGGCTGCCTTTTTTCATCAACAATCATTTTTTTAACAATCGGACGATCTACTGTTACTTGGCGGCGCTAGCGTGTGTCAAAATTTGTTGAAAAAATTATTTTTATTTTCATAGTTTCATTTTACCTTATGGAGGACCCTATAACTACTTGCACGCAATAGATATTCATTAAGGTAGACAGAACAAAAATTAAATAAATGGCTAATAGTTTTAGAGAATGATTTTTTTCTAATTACGATAATGAACTTAAATAGAAAATCTCTGATTTGATACGCGTCCGAAAGTCTGCGTTACACAAGTTAACGAACGTTGTTCTCACTTGATCAGCGATAGTGTGAAGGTTTATATGTTGCTCTTTTAATTTTTTATTGTTGTGAAACTTCATGTTTCTCGTGATTTTCAACGACAGACTAAGCACAAACACATCCGTGAAATCTGAATAGAACCATGGCGGCCATGTTGAAATCGCACGGTGTTTCATCTGAGATAAGCAAACTCACAAGCCGAAAATGATTTCCTGAAACTCCAAAAACTTATTTTAATTTCCTATGTGTTTTGATATTTGCTAAAACATCACTGGACGTTTTTGAACTGAAAACGATTATTCAAGTACCAAAATAAATACTCACAATGGGCAGGAAATCAGTAAATTTTCGACAGTTTGCCTGGAGGATGATGAAATATGTCTCCCACCTGTCTTCGTTAAGCGTTATTTTGAGGAAATTACTGCTGCTTTGAATCGCATCAGTCCGTTTGTTTACCTGCGCGGCAGCCGTGGCCTTCAATGTTGGCCGGTCGGTGGTTGTGCCGTTTCCATTCAGTTGCAAGGCTGGTGTGGAAAATGCCTGGATATTCATGAGATCGTAACTGTATGTGTCTGTGTAAAGCCAAGGATTCCAAGCCTCTTAAACGATGATCTCTCTTCGAATTTGACACAAATTCGAACAGAGATCATCATTTAAGAGGCTTGGAATCCTTGGCAATACAGGCACATACAATTACGACCTCATGAATATCCAGGCACCTTCCACACCTGCAATCCACTACCTTGCAACCGAATGGAAAGCAATCCACCAGCCTTGCAACCGAATGGAAAACGGCATGACCAACAACTAAGGCCATGGCCACCGACCGACCAACATCAAAGGCCACGGCCGCCGCGCGCTTCGAAGGTAAACAAACGGACTGATGCGATTCAAAGCAACGGTTAAACCCCAAAATAACGTCTGACGAAGACAACTGGGAGACGTATTTCATCATCCTCCAGGCAAACTGTAAAAAATTTGCGGAAAATTGACCGATTTCCTGCCCGTTGTGAGATTGTGCGTATTTTAGTGCTTAGATTTTCCGAACTCTTGCAGTATAATGCGTTCAAGTGTAAGCAAAAATACAATTTCCGGATGTCAGTTGCGGTAAACAAGTTCAACAAAAACAAAGCTTCACAAGTTGAGAAACGATGCAAATGCCGCATGTTCAGGCTGTGGTGTTAAGCACAACTTTTAATTTATGTAGGACTAAGGAAATTATTATTAATTACTTAGTAAGTTATTATGCTTGTTCAATTATTTCCATTTTATCTTTTCGTAAAGCCAACATAGGCCTACTGGGAGACCAAAGTAAGCAAAATGCATTTTTCATTTCACTTTATTAAAAAAAAATTGGAACAAAGAATTACTGGTCAGTTTAATCTTTGACTTTATTTTATGTAAAATCGTAAAGTTTATAATTAAAAAATTTGGAAGAAAGAATTACTGGTAAATTTTATAGCTTTTTTATTTTGCTTTCATTCATTGTTATACTATCTGCGCATTACAAAGCTGGACGAAAGTAAAATGAAAATGACTTAAAGCAAAAAAAAAAAAAAAGTAATGAAGCTGCACATTAAACCTTAAAGAAAAAATTTAAAAATCTACAACATGGTTCACTACTCGGACTCGGCTTTTTGGGCCCAGTTGATCCCTAGTTAGAAGTTTACCGGGCTGGGTAAGGTGTCACCAGTAAATTTTTTTTTAGGATCCCTACTCCCATTCGTTAATAAGCAACTGTTGAAGATGAGTGGAGAACAACAAAATCTGAAGAGAAGCCCAATGACCAGGAAAACTGGGGAATTTGTTAACCATTTATGGAAAGTCAGGGAATTTCTACATTTTCCAGAAGTTGTCATATGCAAAGAACAACCAATTCATATTTCCTTCTGTTATTCTACATGCTCTTTTCTGCACGAAGCAGCTGCTGTTGCTGAGAGAGTACATGATGACTGCTCTTCCCTCCCTCCTAACACAACGGCCTTGCCCGTTTTGCATTGTGACTAAGTGGCGTGACTATTAGCAGACCATATACATTTTTCCAAGATAATGTCTGGCTGACTAGATTTGGAGCCAGGTTCTGCTATTCTATCGTGTTGTTGTTTGAAGAGTTTCAACCTGGAACATATTTCACCCAACATTTGAAGAGACATCACGCACAACCGAGTCAAGAAGACTCGGAAAAAATTACGGCAAAAAATTTATCGCACTCTTTCACAATCAAGATTTGTCCAGCAAATTTTCAATAGCTTGAGCTGCTATTTTCTTCGAGCCTCAAGGATATAGCTCGAACTTTCTACATTTTCCACTCCAGTTTGACGAACTACCGCATTTGAATATGGCTGGCAACGTTGCCTCCTGTATTCGTGTTGCGTGCCTGGATCATTTGTTCCTATTCTCCACTAACAATGAAGTCGACCAGCCAGATTGTTGCTTACTAAATGTTTCACTCTAGGAAATGAAGGGCCTTGAATGTTCATTAATCGCACATTTTTCTTTTCATGCTCTTGAATTACAATAGATTTTAAGACACCCGAGATGTGGATCTCTCATGGAATTTGACCTAATTCAGTGCATTCGTGTGCTTCCAGTCAATCTCGTGCTCGGTCGCCAAGCTGTTGTCTTGATTGTGAATGTGCGCGGTACATTTTTTTCTGGAATTTTTTCCGAGTTTTGTTGACATTATGGCGTTTCATAGTACGAAAATTAAAAGCGCAACTGAGTTCAAAAATGTTGACAGTCTCCAAGGAATCGCATGTGTAACAAGGAGGATTGCCGTTGATAGGTTGCGAGTTTCTAGGTTTTGTTCAGATTATGGCGTTCCTACTTTTTATTTAAGCGATGCAACATGGAGTTACGACAGTTGAGTGAAACGTGAACAAATTTTGCTTTAGTCCTACTTCACCTTCCATCAAGTGGAAAAAAAATATCGGGGAAAAATATCAGTTTCGGTCTGGAACACCTGAAAAGTCAGGGAATTTCATCACAAGTTCTTGAACGCCACCCTGTTTAAGAAAGTAGCCAGCAATTTCACAAGGAATTGAATTTTTTCCTAACAAATTCAAAAGACTTCAAATATCTTGTACGAACCCTAACTAAAATTTGTGACTAACACAAAGCAAAACAAATCATGATGATACACCTTACCAATTCATAACTTACCATGGGTTTGTTTGCATTGTCTAATGGCTTCATTAAAGCCTTCACAAAGCGATAATTCGTGAGTCTGCGCACATTCCAGGAACTGACTAATTTCGAAGCTGCAGGGACCAGCACCTCTTTGCTGACTGGCCTGCGGCATGTCTAGTTGGGATGCACTTGCCACTGGTGCAGGAGCAACTTCCGAGCTGCCGCTGCCTCCGCCGAAGCCACCAGTTAGTGCGTGCCCAACGGTATGACCCTGTTAAAAAAAAAAGTCGCTAGAATTACTTTTTAATGATAAAATACAAGCCTGCTCTTATGCATGACAATACCGTAAATCGACGATTAAAAGTTTGTGGACACTTGCAGTTAATTTAGTAAAAATTGGGGGTAAGCGTTAAATAAACTAAAACCCCCCTTTCTAATGAGACTTCTGGCCATTTATCACAGAATATGGGAATATGAGGTCATTCACAAACAGTAAAACCTCATTACAACTACAACTGTTGGGATGCATTTCGTTTAATACCACAAAAATTAAATACCCGGTTAATTGCAAACCATCATAATTTTTTTTTAAATAACAGTTTGGTTTGAATTGAAATACTTCAAAAAGGCCAATTTTTACATCTTTTAAGGACCGCATTTGGGCCTAAAAAAGCCAACTCGCTTGTACAAAAAAATCAATCTCACCCATTTGAAGTAAGGAACTTGCATCATTTTTTCCCCTAATAAACTGGCCATGTTTCGTTTTACCTGAATTGGCTGGAGGTTTTGATCTGACCAATAGAAAAAGTATTTAGTATTAAGCTTATTGTTGTTCTTAAGTATTGGTATTAAACTATGGCTAACTGGTCATGAGGACGCCATGGACCACCACAGCCTAATTTCCTGATCCCTCCCTTCGACAAAAGAAATCCGTAGACTAAGCCAAGCAATAAACGGTCCAAGAATGAGGAAACCGGGTCCCTGGGATGGAAATAGCGCACTTCAGTTGGCAAAGACAATTCAAATTACTTTCTTGAAAACAGGTCTCCTTAGCCCTACCACCATGTTGCAGCTTACCACTGCTTACCGGGCGGAGAATCCCCAAAATCACGTTACCTGTCATTAAAACGAACTAGCAGAAAAAGCACCCAGAGAGTACCAATACTAACAAGGCCCAAGCCCCGAACCTTCTTGCACTGCCGTTAGGCCTCTGTTACTCATTTTTGCAAGGCTTCCTATGTGTAGATATAGAGACTACTTACCACTGCTG
>JAHWFP010054601.1:1144-33020 GCA_023313725.1 Lithobius niger | reverse complement strand
AAAAAAAAAAAAAAAACAGTTTATAGAACAATGACGAAATGCCAGTTTGGTTTGAATTGACTACTTCAAAAAGGCCAATTTTTACATCTTTTAAAGCCTAAAAAACCTAACTCGCTTGTAGAAAAAATCAATCTCTCACCCACTTGAAGTAAGGGACTTGTATTATTTTTTTTCCTAATGAACTGGCTTTCGTACCCCATTTTTCGTTTTACCCGAATTGGCTGGAAGTTTTCGATCTGACCAATAGAAAAAATGTTAAGTATTAAGCTTATTGTTGTTCTTAAGTATTGGTATTAAACTATGGCTAACTGGTCATGAGGACGCCATGAAGCACCACAGCCTAATTTCCTGATCCCTCCCTTCGACAAAAGAAATCCATAGACTAAGCCTAGCAGTAAACGGTCCAAGAATGAGGAAACCGGGTCCCTGGGATGGAAATGGGGCACTTCAGTTGGCAAAGACAATTCAAATTACTTTCTTGAAAACAGGTCTCCTTAGCCCTACCACCATGTTGCAGCTTACCAAGCGGAGAATCCCCAAAATCATGTTACCTGTCATTAAAACGAACTAGCAGAATGAGCTTTTTAAACAGCGTCCAGAGAGTACCAATACTAACAAGGCCCAAGCCCCGAACCTTCTTGCACTGCCGTTAGGCCTCTGTTACTCATTTTTGCAAGGCTTCCTATGTGTAGCTATATAGACTACTTACCACTGCTGATCCAATGGCTACACCGCCTGCAGTAGCTGCCATCTGACCAAGCAAACCGGGTCCCTGGGATGGGGCTGGGGCCATCATTGGTGCCGACGGGGCAGGTGCTGTTGTTGCGGGCACTTGAGACGGCCGGGCAGGAGGTGGAGCAGCAGGTCGAGAATAGGTGTGCATGGGCCTAGCAAAGACAATACAAATTACATTTTTGAATACAACTTTCCTTAACCCCATCATTGCTAATGCCTGGCAAACTGAACAGCCTATAGTGATTTCACAGTATAATTTGTCGTGTCGAGTTTTGGCCGGCTGCTGTTCCTGTTGGCTAGTTCACGAGGGCCAGTTCTCGGCCTAGTTTGTTTCGGGGATGCAACGTGGAAGGGGGGGGGGGGGGAGATTTCAAACAACACTGAAGCAATGTTGTCATTTGTCATAACCAGCATGGCACACTTAAGTTTTTCAAAAGGAATAAATAGCCTAATGCATTCCAAGCAAACTTCACAGGACTCGTACCATCAATTGCAAACCTTACCAGAGTCCTTATTTTTCATTTTTTTAAATTAGGCCTTGAAGGCCTCATTAAAAAATGAAAAATGAGGACTGCTGCTACTGCAAAAATAGGCCTTGAAGGTTCTTGAAAAAAAAAAAAGTCGTTGCTTTATTGTCAAACATTAACAAATTAGCAAGCCCTAACGAAAGACTACTGGAGTATTTGTTTTTTGATACAAGCAGTTTCAAAGTTTTGGGAAGTTCCAGTTGGACACCAAAACAGTGACCCGTTGATGTTAAAGACAATTTGTGAAGAGTTTTACCCTTAAGGGTACACGTCCACCATTTTTTTGTGTATTTAGGTAACCTACTTATTCGCAGCTTTGCAATTTTGCAACAGGTCCTTGGGTTTTGCCTAATTTAATACTTGAAGTCTTTTATAAAGATCTTTGGTACTTCAAAGTACAACTGTACCAAACCGAGCTGGCTACTTGTTAAGCAAGAATCCTAGCTCGCATTCGCACATTATTCCGCAACGTTATTCCGTGTGAAATCACTACCAGTGCGCCACAGAATCTTTCCTAGTCAATAAGTCGCCATATGACGTAAACCTTAAAATTCAATACTATTTTGTTTTTCACCAACCCAATTGGCTTGCCATTTGATGCTTTTGCTTTTATTACAGTAATCCATCGATACTTTCCAAAACCATCCACTTAATCCATCGTCAGTGCTACTGTATCCAAAATCACTCGTCTAATCAGGAGCGTATGGAATTCCATACGCTCCTGGTCTAATCCATTAAAACTAATCAATGTTGGAGACAGTTTTGGTTCCACACTTGACGCCGCACATGCGATTTGTTGTTACTTTGGCCAGTCAGACCCACCATAATAACTACAATATAAACTTAGCAAGAGTGTTTCAAAGGGATCAACCCAACTGTTGAATTTGCAAGAGATGGCAAGAGAATAAGCCATACAATCAGAAGAAGTGGTTAATTTTTTTAACACGTACAGTATAAGGCTTGTCGAAAGGTAAACGTCACTTTCACTCAACCGGAAAGCATCCAAACTAGGACTCTGGTCACAACCACCGCATTTGCTCGTCCTCCACAGTGGAAGGCGAGATGGATAGCGGCGCAAGACTACTCACTACTGGGAGCCGTAAGATAACCGACTCTGTAAAGGAATGTGAAGTACAACTTTACAAGAGAACACTGATCTAGCAAAAGTGACGCAAAGTTTCAATGGTTTCGGAAGGCCAAACTTAATCTGAGCCCCAAAAGTGGTACAAGATCATGTTGTTTACGAGATCAATTGAGGTAATTCTTGTTCACTACAATCTGAGGGTGCGCACGCCGCCACCGCATGCACAGGGCGCACACCTCACAGCTTGATCGTAAGTGGCAGTACGAGACCTCAAGCGCGCGAATATTGCCTTGAAAAGCCAGGTGCACGATGGTTTGTGCCTGGCAGGTGCATGATGGTTTGTGCCTTAAGTTGTTAATGTTTTATGCAGTAAAAGAGATAGAAAACCAACTGTGAGTCTTTTGTGTAGCTGAGCAGGTGGACATTCTCAACAGTTAATTTGGCGCCCAACGTGAAAGAACTAGCTATATTTTGAACTGTTGGTAAGCGAAAATGACGAACTTTTCTCGAACGAAAATTGGCGGTCATGGCGGGCCACGTAGAAGGCAGCAGGATCGGGGAAAGCAAAGAAAGACCACAGTAAGACTGTTCTTATTTATTGATCGAGCCAGTGACGTCACCAAGCTCGTAGTTTCTTCCTTGCCAAGCGAACATTCTCAGGACAAGTAGATTGCAGAGGCATGTTCTAATCTCAGCTACGTAGTCCTAAGAGTTTTGTGAAATTTTGTAATTTTTTAAGTCCTTTCAAGTTCTTTGCTATTTCGAAATCCAAACGTGCCAATACACGCTGGCCGCTTGATAAGTAGCATTCGCACGGCATGCATTTGCTCGTCACTGGTCGGGGACACTTAGTGGTATGGCCCCTCCTAGATCCGTACCACATGTACTACATTTACCTCGGTTGCCCAGAACTCAGAAATTAAGCATCACGCTCACTTTCAAGCTGTGGACGTTCAACCAGCGGACTCATTTTTCTTGACCATGCCTGATAAAAATTTGCAAGATACAGACAGTATCCTGTTTGTGAAAGTGAGCGTGGTGCGTAATTTCAGAGTTCGAGGTGATTCTAGCGAGTTTCAAAGTAATTCCAGTAAGCTTATGGTTTATTTTGTGTTACCTCAATTGATATTCTTACCAGCCAGTTACTTAACACGGTTTACCACCGCTCCACCAGTGTTCCTATCCTTGACAAAAACCTTTCTTTCGTGTAAAGGGAGGGGGGGGGGGTGTAAAGAGGTCACTATTATGGGGAAAAATAATTATCTCAACAAAAACCTTCAGTTTGTGTTAGAGAACTGTTCTTGGTTAGTGGCGGTAGTCGTCTATGAAACTGTACCCCTGATCATAAATGTACACAATATTCCAACATTTAACTATACGGCTAGCATATTAGATGTCGACAAGATATATAATTGGAACGAATTACAGCTCAAACACAACACCAGAACTTAGTGCGCAAATGCGCTAGGCCTATTTTTACACGACTCGCACATAGGCCTACTAAGGCCTACCAGTACGGTACAATAATTGTTTTTGTTTATTTTTTATTTACAACCAACATCCACGTCATTTAAAATTCACACCATTAATCATCGTGTATTTCAATCGTATGACTTCTTTTCTGATTACAATTGCGTCATTAATTCTAAAATCAGATCAACTTTTGCTAACCTGCTTCCCATGGTTGGTGATGGCGACCTTCCTCTTCGTGGCATTTTTGATTAAATTCTGGAAGTAAAAATTACGTCTTTATGAATGGCCGGATTTCCCCGAGAAAATGCCCAATTCTTAGACGTAATGGGAAGTAATGAATCACAAGAAAGTTAAACTAACCTCGAACTTACAAGAACACCTTTACTTTTTCGTGGCGTGCTCACACGAGTTTCTGGAAAATTCAGGGGATTTCCGGTAATGGTGCACCGCATGCGCAGAAGGTTGCGCAATGCAGAGACTAACTTCCGGAAATTACGTCACCCATGACACCACCAATGACGCGTCTGGTCTGACGACATAGTCGCGCGTGATGTCTTCACGGAAAGTTGTCTACTGCCAGCATTGTTTTCGAATAAATTTCCGAAATGTCAAAGATCCTGGGTTTTCTGTTTGGATTTCTCCAGGTAAATCATTCTTCTCGTCGTCTGCTGTATGTTGTAGGGTAGGGCAGAAAGCCTTGTTTGGACGCGGCTTCCTAAAAACAAGGTAAAACAAAATAATCCGAAATAATGTACGCATAGGTGTACGAAAGGTAGTACTGTAACACACGTAAAAAAAAAATAAGGTTGATCGATTTCGTCTTAGAGCAGTTCGGACCTCCTTATTTTTTCGTGGGAATATTTTACTTTTTTTTACCACCTTTAAAAACTAATTTTGTGTGTGGGGGGGGGGGAAGGGGAGGGATAACAGATTTCTTCTCTATTGCTTACATTTTTACTTTTTTTTCTTTATTTTCTTCCTCTTACGCTGGTTTCCTACTTTCCTCCCTTTTACAGTTTCACTTCTTTTACTTAACATCACACGTCAGATAAATAAAGTTGATCCGACTTCGTTTTTAGTTTAGCTCTGGCGATTTTTTCCTTGCTTTTGCTTTACTTTTCCTTACACTTTTGCTTCTCTTTTTGTGTGTGTGAGGTTTTAGTCGATATTTACTCATTTTCTTATATTTTTACTTCATTTTCTTCCTCTTTTGCTAGTTTCCTATATTCGTTTTACCTTTTTTTTAAACTTAACATCCAACTTAAACATCTTATTTTGAAACTTCAAAAAAATTAATGTTAGTTCCCAACTGTGGATCGTTGGGAACTAACTATCTGTAAAAGCATTACATTTTTTAAAGCATTTTTATCACTTTTTTACTGGCTTTCTTTGTATTTCTTATTTTCCTTTTTGTGTGTTTCCTGTCTCCCCCCCCCCCCCCCCGCCCCCACCTCCGGTTTGTTTTATTAGTTTTTTTTCCAATCGTCCCATTTGTCACAATTTTTTTTCATTTATCCTATTTATCTGATATTTTTAGCATCCTTTTTGTTACGTATTTCGCGTGTTTGCCGTGTTTTCTTTTCTTTTTTCCATTTTTTTCAAATTTTCTTGATTGTTACTGTTCCTTTTCCTCCCGTTTTTTTCTGTTATATCTTTATCTATTTATTTCCCTTTTCTTTTTTTCTGATATTTTTTCATGAGTTTTGTTACTTTTCGTATTTCGTCTTTCCCTTCTTTCAAATTCCCCTATTTTTCCCCGTTATCCTTTTCTGCTTTTTTTCTTCTTTTTTTTAGTTTACATCCTCGAATTTGTTTTTTTTTTTTGCCTGTAGTCTGTATTGTTTGTTACACGTTGATTTTATAATTTTTTTTTGAGCCTGTTTTATTTTTGTTACGTTTTTGTGAGTTCCCATATTTGTTCTTTTCCTTTTTGTGTTTCCTCTCATTTTGTTTCATTGCGTTTTTTTTCCTTTTGTTTTTATTATTTTTTCTAATTTCCCGTGTGGTTACAGTCCTTTCTTTTTTCCCCTTCTTTCTCAGATATTTTTTGACTCTTTACTTTAAACACTCCACTGGCAACCAGGGCTGACCAGATGGGAAAACAAGTGTCGCCTTTGTCCTTTGCCCATGTTTCAAAGAGGCTCAGCCCATCCCATGCTTGCTTCTAGGAGGCCAGCAGGCTAAGAAATAAAACTGCAAAACTGTTCAGTTGCGTGAGGGCCGTAAGATCCCATGGTCCTAAAGAGATAATGGAGAGTCCGATTGCCGGAGGGAACCTCAAGTTGAAACACATTAGTTCTTTTCATCGTCAGGTAGCAGCCTACATCAGAAACCCAGGCTGTAGTTCCTAGATCTATTCCTTATGAACTCAATGGAGTACGCTATAAGATTTTCCTTTTTGTTGGTGGAGCCCACTGCCGCTAGTGTTCTTGCGGCAGTGGGTGGCACCTAGTGGTGGCACCTCTAGTGTTCTTGAGGGTTGGCGGCTAGCCTGCTTGCATTTTGGTGACAGCTTCCCTTGTGGCGCTCTTCGCTGCCTTACCAGGAGTAGGTAAACGGACTACCGCCACACTGAACCCTGTCTTGTCTGCATCGCCTCTCAGCCCTTCCGCGCCAGCAATTACAGTGCTAGTTCACTTTGCACTTCTGTTGGCTTCATGCTCTGCTTTGCCGGCCTCAGATGTCCTTTGCACTATCACCCTTAACCTAAGCTCTCCTCAGTCACACACGACCAATGCAATCGTGTTGCAACATTTAGTGAAGTTGATCCCTGGACCAATTTCCAAGAAAGCCCTCCCCATGGAATGGACGGTCGTGGACTTAAAAGTCCAAGGGACCCAGAAGGTACCAAGACTCCTCCTGCCCTTCAAGACCACTTTTGTAACAATGCACTGAAAGCCTTCGGCCTACGACTACTCTCGATCCCCACGGTCCACGATACTATGTGTAGTCCCATATTTTGCTTGACTATTTTCCATGTGCATCTCAGGATAAAGATGCTATTTTTTCCCCCAGATCCTCTGGGGCAAGCAAACCCAGTTGTGTTCCACCCCCATCTGTACCCAGCTGCAGTGTGCCTGACACGTCTGGCCCTGCTGTTTGTCCTCCTACTAAGTAAGATCCCATGGTCCTAAAAAGATAATGGAGAGTCCGATTGCCGGAGGGAACCTCAAGTTCAAACACATTAGTTCTTTTCATCGTCAGGTAGCAGCCTACATCAGAACCCAGGCTGTAGTTCCTAGATCTATTCCTTATAAACTCAATGGAGTACGCTATAAGATTTTCCTGTTTGTTGGTGGAGCCCACTGCTGCTAGTGTTCTTGCGGCAGTGGGTGGCGCCTAGTGGTGGCACCTCTAGTATTCTTGAGGGTTGGCGGCTAGCCGGCTTGCCTTTTGGTGACAGCTTCCCTTGTGGCGCTCTTCGCTGCCTTACCAGGAGTGGGTAAACGGACTACCGCCACACTGAACCCTATTGCAACCTATGATTGCAGATGATTGCAACCTATCTGAGGATGTGGGCCAACTGCTTCGTGATAAACCCTTTTTACTAACTGGTGCTGAGGGGCAGCTTTCTTTGTTAGGGTTGCCGTTGCCACTTGAGTCCGTACCATTTGCAGATTATGCTCTGCTTAATTTTCTCCATCAGGTCAAGCACAGTAAGAAGCCCACCGAGGTTGCCCAGTTGTTTACTAGTGACTTTGTGGCGCTAGGACAACTGTTTCCCCGTCAACAGCTATGGAGCATTTTTTGTTTCGTTATTACGGTGGAAATTGGCTAAGGCCTTGACTTATCCTGTTCCAGATTGTTCGCCTAATGTCTAGTGTGTGTAGTTTTCTATTTTTCATGTTCACTCTTTCAACCGTAAATGTAAGGGGATTGTGCTTCCTACAAAAGGTTTTATTGCATGCTGCATCAGTATCCTTACTAGCACTTTCTCTGGCCCTTTTGACCTAGCTGAGTCCACCATATTGGGCTATTGTTGCTTCTTCTCCAGGTCTAGTGAACCCTTGCTTTTTTTTTTTTTTTACTCCAGAACACCTGTGCAGGGAGAACTCGTTTAACGGATCTGATCCACAATTATTTAGCACTTTGGAAACATCTTTGTTCCCCAAGATCACCTGCTAGCATGAGTTGTAACAGCCATCCAGCGTTACATATTTAATTGTGTTGATATTTACCTTCTTGGCGATGATTTTAACTGTACTCTGGACTCATTCTTCTCCCATGTCAGGAGCTTGGAACATCGTCTGAATGTAGCGAATAAGTTAAGAAACGTGCTAAACAAAGTGGCCACTGTGAACTTCTGGATGTGCTTCAGTCATTCGGCAGTAGTACCAACACGGCACTTTCACTTAATACTTTTTGTAGCATGCTTCGACAGGATTTACTGGCCTTCTGGAAATGCCACTATTCTGATCATAATGTCGTTGTATTGGAAGTTTAAGGTTTCTTTGGTAGAAGGTAAGGATTATATCGCTTATCTGTACGTATTTGGCTAATAGGGTCCATTCAGTAGACTAGGTCAAGGACTTGCGTCTGTGGTTGGATTTTCCGGCAAAGTTTTTCCGTTTCTTTTGTAATTTTATTGCCCGCAGTGCTTTTTAGTATTTTTGTGTGTGGCGTGGCTTTTGGCCCCCTATTCCAGTCCATGTGACGTGCTGTCCTGGTGCTTCAGCCAAAGGCCTGGAACTGTGGAACTCGTCCCCCAGTTCTCGCCTTTTCATGGATTACAAAATTCTAGCTAATAAGCTTCCAACTGATTGCACCAGGTAGTGTCCATCCAGGTAGTTTCCCCTGTAAACGTGCTGCATACCTGGTCACTGCAGTTTAGGACAACCTGTCCTTGGTCCACGATACCCTCCAGCTAGCTAATTTGTCTTGCACCCAGCAAGCAGCTCTCTCCATCAACCAAGGAAAAGTGTTTGACAAGGTCAATCATTCTTACCGTTTTGCTCTACTGCAGGCTTGCAGCTTCAGCCGCTCTGCGTTGGTCAGCTACATCTTCAGTTCAAATAAAATTGAAGCCTAGTCTGTTTGGGTTCCACTATATTAATACCTTTTGTTTTTAGACATGGGGCCTGTCAAAGGTACTCACTGTCGAGTTTCCTATACTCAGTGGCATCGACCCCTCTTTCGATACACCAAGTGAACTAACCTTCGTATTGACATAAGGTGCTTAAGGAGCGGTCCCTGCAGTGACGTAAGAGGTTCCTGCAGTCATTCACTGGGCTGAGCGTTACAGAGCCCCAGCCTACAAGCGAGCTCTTTTACATCGGCATCTATGGTCTACTATTTCTTCCAATGTATGGGCTGGCTGCCTGGTTCCTGGTGCCCATGGTACAGCAATGCTCTAGGTTTCGTTGTACACTTGTTTGTGGATTGTAGGCATCTTCACCCCGCCATATGGAGAGCAGGGCAATGAGGTGGCTGACAGATATGCGAGAGACGAGACCTTCGTAGGTTGCATCCGGTTACTGCTGTTATGGGCTTGATGGATTTGATCTTGTTTTCAAAACCTGGTCCTACTCTTGCTGGCTCTCTGAGTGGTTCGGAGTACCAGCCGGCCGTGTGCTCTTCAGCATACACCCTGCCACTGTCGCCCCAGTTCTCCTAGGTCCTGTCTAGGTTACACACTGGTTACTCCCTTCTTCGTAGTCATGAGGGTGAGCTGTGGGGCGGAGGAGACAGTCCATCACTTTGTGTTTGTTTGCCCTCAGTGCCAGGTTTTGCATCGGACACACCTTCATGGGTTAGCTCTTCAGGGGGCTCTTGGGATGCCTCCTTATACACCAGGGTCAATTGTCTGTCTGTGTGCCGTTGCCAGGTTTTGTTTGATGTTAAGACGTAGTATATGATCTGATTGTGATCTGGCGTTAGATTTGGTGTTCGGTGTCTGGCGATTTGTGGTGTTTGTAGTGTTTTGCAATGATTGTAGCGATTTGCAGTGATTGGTAGAGATTGGTAGTGTTTCTAGTGTTCATAGTTATAGCTTTACAGAGCGCAAGCCTAAGCAACTGACCTAGCTTTAGTTTTAGCTTTTGACGCGCACCCAGCCTTAGCCATAGCACCAGAAGGAGAAAGGGACAATTTTGCTAGGTAAATACCATCTGAAATTCCTACGTTCTATGCCACAATCGACATGAGCACGAGACGTCACAGGGCCCTTCTCTTCGCTGCTGACCTAGCACCAGCCACAACCAGACAAGGAGAGGCCTGTTTGGTTGGCCGCTATTGGCTATGGAAACAAAAGCCTGGTGGAAGGCGCTGCATGCCGTGCCAAGAAGAAGTTGCTAAATCAGCATACACACAGAGTAGACCATGTCGCAAGCCAAAAACGAACACTGCAGGGTCAGAGTGTCACTGCAGTAAAGCACCCCACAAGGGCATACAAGACCCATACGGTGAATTTGAATTTGAATTTTATTACAGCTGAGACCCTGGGAATTTGAATTTTATTACACCTGAGAAATTATAGCCAGGGTCTCAGCTGTAATAATATTTAAATTCACCGCATGGGTCCTGTATGCCCTTGTGGGGTGCCTTACTGCAGTGCTCGTTTTTGGCTTCCGACATGGTTTACTCTGTGTGTATGCTGATTTAGCCAACTTCTTCTTGGCACGGCATGCAGCGTCTTCCACCAGGCATTCGTGTCCATAGCCAATGGCGGCCTACCAGGCAGGCCTCTCCTTGTCTGGTTCTGGCTGGTGCTAGGTCAGCGGCGAAGAGAAGGGCTCTGTGATGTCTCGTGCTCATGTCGATTGTGGCATGTAAAAGAACCTAGGAATATCAGATGGTATTTACCTAGCAAAATTGTCCCTCTCTCCTTCTGGTGCCATGGCTAAGGCTGGGTGCGCGTCAAAAGCTAAAACTAAAGATAGGTCAGCTGCTTAGGCTTGAGTTCGAGTACCACACCACCTGTCTGGTTCCATACATACATTTCGCACCGCTGGCGCTATCACGATTCCATATGCAGCGTGCATGGTGTTTTACTAGTTAGGGTGGTGTAAAAACTCGTAATGAAATTCCCAGATTTCCCAGGTTTTCCAGACGAAAACTGATATTTTTTCCTGGTTTTATTTTGTTTCAAGTGTCACTTGAATCGTATAAGTCTATGTTGCATGGCTTTGCTAAAAAAAAAATCGCACTGCCCTAACTGATCCTTGTTAACATAATCTTCACTAATAGTTCTTTCCACCCAACTGAAAAGTGGAAGGCTGGAAGCCATCCGTTGGTAAGCTATCCAACTGAAACGTAGTCAAACCTTAACTTTTGAGCACTTAGTCAGAATAATTCAACGCAGTGTGCTGAAATCAACTGCACATTTTGCAAGGTAATGTCAGTCAGAAATTCCTAGGATCTTTTACATGCCATAGTCACATGAGCGTGAGCGTCACATGGTCCTTAACATTCCGAAAATTCCAGGAATGGCTGAAACCAGGCTGGAAACCTGGGATCTCCTGTGCCGCAGCTAGCAGGGGAAGGTGGGGGGAGGGGGGAAGGTAGGGCAAGTGGCCCTACAGACAAGGCGCAAGCAGGCAAGAAATCCAGACAAGAAATCCAGACAAGAAATACAAGCTAACCAGATTGACTTTGTCACCTTTTTTTCTCTCCAGCAGGTATACGTAGAGGAGCGAGTGTGCCTCCTCTTTTAACTGTTTGGACGCGGGGAAGGGGGGGGGGGGGGCTAAAAAGTATCACTTAGGGATTTACCCACATGCATTTTTTTTCGGGGGGAAGGGGTTGTGAGGCATAAACATGACATGGTTTTAATTGAAATGAGTTAGTTATTCTTTATACAAGAAGGTTTTCCGGAAAATGTAGAAATTCCCTGGCTTTTAGTACTTAAACCAAGAATTTATAGGGGGTTAGACAAATTTACTGAATTTTCCACCTCATAAATTTCCTGAATATTCCAGGTTTTCCGAGGTTTTATGCTGACGGGAATGCATGAAAGTGTAGCAATACGTTTCTTATTTATTTAAAAATACACTCGGTTATAAATCTATGATTTTTTTTTATTTAAATAATCAAAGTACAAATGATAAAACTGCATGTTTTTAAGTGCTGTTGTACTTTAAGAATATTTTAAATTCGTAAAGCACAACAGTACTTAAACAGATGCATTTTTTCTCAATTGTACATGTATTTAGTTAAATTAAAAATCATAAATTTTTATCCGTGTTTTAACAAGTAAAGTGAAACTCGATCATACAACCATTTTTTGGGGCACACTTGACGTCTTTATTTGTAATTTTTTCTACATGATTCTGAATTTACATATTTTTTTCATTTGCATTGTTGAAAACTGATAAAACACACTCTCTTGTGTTGGCTGTTTTTGATAGCATATTGATGTAGCCAAATTCGATGAAACCTGTGCTTAATGTATGTTTATAAATAAATAAATACACTCACGTAAACAAAGAAGACCTTGGGGCCAACACAGCGCCTTCGTTATTTCTAATACTTACTGTTGAAATATTGAAATTACGTTTTCAATAAGTAACTTTTATTTTGCTCAAAGAAGAAAAAATACAATAAAAGGGGCAGTGTGACAACATGGGTTCCAACTAGAGTGGAGTATTTTATTCTTATTCCAGAACCAACTAGTGCACTGTTAATTTAGTTTCTTTACCCCAAGAGCAGATTTTTGTGGACGTTAGTCATTCAGCACGAGGAGAGTTCTTATGACGGAGCTGTTAACAATACGTGACGTCGCCGCGCCACTTCGATTTTGCTATCGTCGTAAAACGTTTCTTTTATCAGCAACAAACCAGACCTGAGTCGTTAGCCACTTGATTGCCTATACAAATGTAAGACAAGGTCAAGCTGGAATCCCTGATCGCTGATCTGAGATTACAATTTCTTCCGATTACAAGGACACATTTTGCCCCTTGGAGACAGGTTCCTCGTGTCGATGTCCAATATCATCACACATAGCAAAACAAAAGATGGAGGAAGCCTGCACGTGAAGTGGAAGCGACGGCTCCTATACCCGTGGATGTCTGACGTCATCAACGTCAACGTCCCTTGTGAACAGCCGGCTAGGCTTATGGTACCAGGCCTAAAAAGGTTAACCAATCACGATCATGCGATGGCCGACGTTTGGTAGCCTGGACTATAAGTTTTCTGTACTGTCGCCCATAAAAGAACCTAAAGCAGTGACAATTATGAAAATTATGCAGAAATTGTGGATTGATATAAAGCAAAACGATGGTCAGAAGCAAAAAGTGAAAATAAAAAAGGTACCTTAAAAAAGATAAATGGACTGTCACCAAAAAAAAAAAAAAACGTTAAGGAAAGGAAAGAATAGGAAATGCACTAAAGGTTAAAAAAAAAGTTAGGAAGTGAAAGAAGATGAAATGTACAAAAGTTAAAAAAAAAAACGTTAAGGAAGGGAAAGAAGAGGAAATGCACAAAAGTTTTTAAAAAAACGTTAAGGAAGAGAAAGAAGAAGAAATGCATAAGAGTTAAATAAAAAAAAAAACGGAAACCACAAAACGTCAAAAAAGAAAAGAAAAAGGTACAGTAGACAAACCTGAAAGAAATAAGGGAACTGAGGATATAACTAGTAAAAAAAAAAGGGTAAAACGTAAAATAAGGAACAATAATTTCCATAATACTTATAGAATTCAGCAAACATTCTTACAACAGCGTATCATTCAATAAAATAAAAATAAATTCCAAAATTCAGAGGAGTGTAATGGGCTGAAAATCATAGTCAGAAAGAAACATACAAAAAAAATCATCCCATCAGTGACATTGAGATGCTTTGGCATTTGGAATACCACCCAGCTTACCGTCAAAAACACTGCAATTATACTATTGAGACGTGCACGGCACGTTTTAGATTAAAAAAAAAATGTGGATGATCATTAACGAAGAATAGAGCCAACTGACGTAGCCTGGAAGACACAGAGTAGGAGGAATATTAGGCAGCGCCCAAATGGAGGCGCTGCAGAGCTTTATTTATAGGTATGATGCAATGCACCATGGGATTGGTGCATAAATTAGCTGGTTGCTAAAGCAACCTATACAGACAAGGTGCACCCACAAGAAGCAGGGTACACCTGAGTTATTAAGACACTATACCAACCAAAACACGGGCGAAACTGAACCATGACTCTAAACCAAGTCTTATGAAAGTCACGCCAAGCACCAGACAACACGGGCGAAAACAAACACCAAGGGATACAAAAAAAACCATGAAGAATCCCGGTTCTAACGATAGATTCATACAAATCCGCATACAAAGTGAAAAGTAAAAAAAAAAACATACATTAAACGTAGTTTACGTTCGTAAAGCACCTCACACCCGAAAAAAATGGAAACGTTCGGGTTAAGGCTGCTTGCCCAAGTCAAAATGGTGAGAGGCCTTGCGTTCCCCCCCCCCCCTCACCACACTCGCAGTTTATTCTAGCATCGCCACTGAAGGGCGCTCATGTGCGGGAGCCTTAATTTAAGATCTCGTAAAGCCGAGCAACCGAGTAATAATTATTATGATCTTCAGAAATCAATTATACGACTATAAAATAGTTAATAGTTATAGTTATAGTTTTTATAGTTTAAAATAATATACACTAAATCTACATAAACATGAAACTAACGAACGATAGATGGATCCGCCGCAGTAGAAATATTTCCCATCTGATATCCACCTTTCCTTTAATGGCAGCATGTCTTTATACATTTTTTTAATCCCTCACGTTACATTTTGCTGCTTCGATAGATGGAGTTACATGAATGGAAATGTAATATATTTATAAGTTTACAGGCATGGTATTTATTGTATTCAAGTTTTCCTTGTGTAAAAGTAATAGTAGGAGCGAATGATATATACACGTCCGTAGGACCCAAATAAACAAAATGTTATATATACTTCTTTTACATTTATGTACGTCCTGCATGTCGGCTTTTTGGGGGGAGATAATTTACTTAACTTTCATTTATTGGAAATTTTTGTATTCTTGTCTGTGTAGTTTTTGGTTGTTTGCTTAACAGAAAATTTTCTTTAAAGAACCGTTTTCGTTCAAAGAAATTTAATGCAAAGGCTTTTGTTTAATTCCAGGAATAAAATTATTGTTGCGAACATTTTTTTTCTCTTATTGGTAGATAATCCGTCAGTAAAAGTAGAAATAAATAAACAAACAGCACAAAAAGCTGACTTTGTTCACTGGCAAGAATTTTTTTTGGCGTTGTACATGTCATTATTTTTTGGCAGTGCACAAAAGTGGTTTCTTTATCTATTTTATACTTTTTGTTGCTGTTTAGATGTAGTAAGAGTACAATGGATTTTTCTTCCCAGAGTTTTAGCCCTCAGGACGATTCGTCCACGGAAGAAGTATTTTTTCGTTACTTTTTTTTCTGCAAGAGTCATAGCCCACAGTTCTGAAGGCAGTTCTGAGCTTCATTCTATTCCATCATTTCTGATTGGGAAGACGTTAGAATGTTCATCGTTGTGGCCACACACACCCAGTTTCATTCTTCATATATTCAGGCAGTGAGTTTCCGGCAGTTCTGGATGGAGAAGCTTTAGGATATTTATCATTCCTCACACAGTTCTGATTATGGGCTGCATCATGTCTGGGGGACCTAAAGTCCGGTACGAATTTTTTTGAGGGCGAAAATCTCTACCTTCGCGTTTATAACAGACGGCATTAAAGACTGGCCTTGCTTGGGGGAATGCACTAATGTGAAAAAAAAAAAAAATGTCCCGACCGGGATTCGAACGCGATCATACTGAATATGCCCATTAACTTCGTGATTTCGCGTTCATTTGTGTTATTGTGTTGTTGTTATTAGATTGTCTTAGGGTTTTTATTAAAACTTTAAAAAAAAACTGTTTATTTTGCTACTTAATTAGCAAGAAGCTTTTCAGGGAAATGTTATACTGAAAATAGAGTAGGCTAGGCCTAATTTTTAATTGGAATCAAGGTGATTTTGAAAATGCGTCCACGCTTCAGTTCGTTTGCAAAGAAACAAAAAATCCGGGAAAAATGTAAACAAACAGTCATCGCAACGACACCGTTTAACCGGTAGTAACAAATTTCTGCGCAAATAATTATCATCGATGAGTAATACAAAAATTTCATTATTCGACGAAATAGGATGGCGCGCCGTTACATCATACCGTAGCTGCAGCGCCGCCGACAACATTCGTATCTGCTTAGCACCCCATTGACCCATAGTGTCTTCCAATATTTTACGACATTAAACAAAAAAAAAAGTAAAACTGGCTAAATTCACAAAAAAAGAGTTAATATTGCTAAGTTAAAATTATTTATGATCTCAATGATTGTAAATTTATCGCGTTTCTCATCCACGTTTCTGTATAAGAGTGGTGCTATCTAGAATTGACGAGCAGACGACGTGTCATCGGTGTTGACGTGTCCAACCAGATGCTGGATTCTGATTGGCTCTCGCTCACAAGGAATTCCGGATTGGTTAGCAAGGACGCGAGTGTGGAAGCAACTACGCAAGCATGGCGGATACAGGCGGTCCCGATTTAAGTATTTCATCAGCTTTGCCAATAACCTTGGTTTTAGGCGCATTAGTCTTCGTAGTGGTCTTCGCATGTGGTAAACTAAGGAAAAGTCAAGAGTCCGAACAAGGTTTGTGCCGCGCAAATGCGCCCATTTTTGATATTTTGCTCCCTTTTAGGCGGCATTGCATCGGCTTTGTGATGTGCTCGCATGCGGCACACACGCCGGTGTTAGGCCTAACCCCACATCTACGTTATATCCGGATACAACGCATAAGCATAATTATTGTGTGAATCGTGAAAATGGTAGAAATGGAATTTTAAAAAAGCAAAAAAAAAACATAGATTTTAGCGTGCAGTGGGAATCTTCTGTTTACCCTGATTGTGTTTGATGGGACGCTACTAAACGCGTGGCAAAACACTGCAGATTAGGGTTTTTTGTTTTTTTTGGGACCGTCGTGGACTTGACCTTTGTTGGTTTTTATATTATTCAGGAACTAGCTTCGGGGTCTTAATATTCTTGCTAATCGTAATTAGAAATTACAATTTGTGATGGTAGTGATCGCGGATGTATTTTATCCTGTATTTAATCTGAGGGCCGCGCTACTAAACGTTCATTTTGTAAACAAAGTATTTTTGGTGTACCTACCGGGATCGATCATCTTTGTCTCTGCGTTATGTTTTTAATTTGACTTGTAAATTTTGTTTTCTTTTTTTTTCCTACTTGGCCTACGTGGCCGTGAAACGAAATGTCTTCTCACTGTGATGGCATGACCTACATAGGATCTAGCCTTCGTATTAAAGCTAAAGTAACATTTTAACTCGTGTAAGATTTGACTTGGCCGAAAACAATGACAATTTTTTGCCTAACGCCAAGCTAGTAGGGAATTTAGTTTGTATATCATAGTCTTGAGTTATTTTTTGAAGTTGAAATCGCACCTTTGTTTTGAAATGAATTCCACTTTTTATAGTTAAAATTACGTTAGTAAGAAAGGTGATAACTGAACAAGAGAAGTAGATTTTTAAAACATGTGTTCCATTGTTAAAAACATAACAGTTTGATCGTTTATTGTACAATTAAAACACTTTTTTTTGTTTGTAGTTAAGCCATCTCCATTATTACCGTTTGTGAGAATAATCAGTAAATTGACCTAACCTAAATAGAAATTGACCTGTTTAAAGCCCACGGAGATTAAAAATGATAAACATTAGCAATCTGTGTTTTTTTTTTTTTTTCATTTGTTGCAACGTAGGCTAGTTTACCTTCATTTTTGTAGTTATTACACCTCACTGTCACTATTGCTACTAAATAATTAGTAAACTTACTTAACCCAATTAAGAGTTGACCTTTGCCGAGGTGGTAAACAAACGTTCTTTTTGTCAACAACTAAAATTCTAAAATCGGAATATATTGTAAACTGCTTTGTTTATTTCCCGCTTGTTTGCAATAAAATAAAATTAAATCCCTTATCCTGCCTGTCCACAACAGGCTGCAGGAAGGCTTCAAAAAAAATAGGATGCTAGGAATAATTACACTAGTTTGAAAGCGTGTCAAAAAATTGGAGGCCACAGTGCGGACGCGTGTATTCACCTCTGTTCGCAGGGCTCACTGAACCCATTTGAGATCATACGTGGATTTCGTATGACTAGCTCTCGGCCTGCTGACTGTCCCTGGCTGGCTTTACTGCGCCAGCGCTAGCTCGCCGTGAATCATCAGATTTTCCGGTGAAAAAGCTTTTCCAGCAACCGGGAGTTAGATCACGTGAAAAGTGAACCTCGTCGCTGGTTAGTTGCGGTTCCGTCCGTGTTATTTCTCTTACATCTTTGAAGATCGGCCGTCCTCTACGTTCTTGGTCCGATAACGTTGTTTTCGTGTCGTGCGCTTGTGATTTGGTATGTTTTGGTTTGTGTTGTGCGTAACAACTTGTGTGTTTTTTCCTTGTGTTGGTCGTGAGTTTTGGTACGTTTTGGTTTTAGGATACCTCGTTTAACAAATCTTTGTTCGTATCGTAGACGGATATTTTCTGTACGTTTGCGATTAAAACCTCAACATTTGTTAATGGCATGTCAAAACTTGTCCGTTCACGTTTTAGTATGCCTGTGTCTTGTGTTGTAACGCATTTTAAAGTTTTAGCTAACGCGGGTTACAAGTAAGAGGCTTTGTTTTGTTAGTTGTGCGCGTTTCTTGTATGCTTTCGTACGTTTGCGATCGTCTTTGCGTGTTGTAATAACTTGTTGTTTTTAAGTTTATTGTACATGCGGAACAAAGCTGCAGTGGCTAATAAGCCGATTTGGTGTTGTTTTTTTTTTCTTTTTTCTTCCATGGCTCTTCTTCAGAAGACGACGATAGCCCCGACAAAACGAAATCCGGCCATGAAGTTTCGTCCACCAATGACAAAACAGACTCAAACCGTGCCAAGGGAAAAAAGAAAATAGCCCCCGAACGCCGAGGTCGCGACCTAAAGTCTATGTTTTCCCACCAGTGGCTACTGACATCGTTGAAAGGACACAGCGGAAAAGTTTTGGACATGGATTTCAGCGCAAATGGAAAATATGTTGCGTCTTGTGCAGAAGGTAAGTTGAGTTTTGAGTTCGTTTATATCCATTAATAATATAAATCCTAGTTAAAAGTCGTAAATGTGTGACGTCACAGCCGTCTTAAGGAAAAGAACGTATTAAATCTTCTTTGCTTGTATTGACACGTGTAATTCCCGTTCTGGTTCACGGCACATTTTTTTTCTTTTCTTCTTAACCAACGCAGCGTTGCTATCAGGTCGAAGGGAGTTTTGTTGCTAAGATAATCCTATCTCTCATCACTCTTCGTCAGGCAGTTGTTATCGGACAATGAAAACATTTGTAGGCTTGTTTGGAATGAGGTTTGAGGCCACAACAAGCAACCGTCACCTTTTATTGTTGTCTCATCTGCCAAATGCTAAGCCGCTACTTTTTAAAGTTAGTAATATGCAGAGCGGACTTTATTTCGTAAGGGCAAGATGTGTGGGCGAGATACGACGGTAGCAAGCCCGAAAGTTTGTGGTAGTTTTTTAATGTGCCGTTTAAATGAAACTTTTACTGAAACTTAACATTTTTTAGAAGTTTGCTTTTTGGTTTGACTCGATTGCGCCATAGGTTATGCCTAAATTTGGATAACTGCTTATTGAGCATGGGAGGAAAAAAAAAGCAAACAAACTAGTAATTGCGTAATTGATTCCCGCCCTGTTTGGCGGGTTGTTTGTTTGGGTTGAATTGCCTCGACCCTGGATCTTTTTATGATTGGCAAAGCTGCCTGCATTAAAAGTTGGCATGTTCACGGCCTGCAGGCAGGTGGCACAGTAAACTTGTGTGTGCTTCGTGTGCGGTGTGACTAAGCTAACCTGTTACTCGAGTTTGTTATGCTTTGGCTGTGCATGTGACGGTGTAAATAACAAATAGCCGCATGCATGATGGTGACCAAAATTGACTTGTTTCTTTGATTTTGTGGTTTTGTTGAATTTTTTTCTTGTCATGTTATCCACTGCTACCACCGCTGCCATATCTGTTTCTTTACTTTTGCAAAAAGACCCTCCCCCTTGCGGCAATGGGAAGCCTAAGACACCGGACAACAGCGACGACGACTCGACATCTTCAGGCTCGCAGGGAAGCCGGACGACAGGACTGAGCCGACGCCAGCGACGCAATGCTTCGAAAAAGAAGCAGGACTTCAATGGTTATCACATCAAAAGCTACCAGAAGCTTGGCCTCACCGACGGCCAGTTGTACAGCCTGCTTAGTTTCTACGTCATCAACCCGAAGCAGCTAAAGGAATGTGGCTTCCCAGTCGTGTGCTCTGATACGCCCGGCCAGGCGTTTATTAAGGCGTCGAACGGCTTCCCACCCAATGGCGAAACTGCCCTGGGAAGCGGTACGTTGCTGCGCAAGTGTTGCCGATGCCAGTCGCCGTTTATTGTGCGCGAGAGTGGTGAATATGTGACCTTAGATCCGTGCGTACACCACTGGGGAAAATTGCGCAAGCTGAGCAATGAGGATCCCCGCATGGTGTTCTCGTGTTGTGAAGGATGGAAGGAAACCCCAGGGTGCACCCTCGGAAAGCAACACGTGAGTCTTGGTGCAACGAGTGGCCTCTTCAATGGATTTGTGAAAACGAGCTCGTGTGACTACATTCCCAAAGACAACAATTATGGTGTGTATGCCATCGACTGTGAGATGTGCTTCACGACGCAGGGCTTAGAGCTGGTGAAAGTGTCCGTCGTCAAACCCGAAGGGACTGTGGTGTACAACAGTCTAGTGAAACCGGCTAACCGTGTCATCGACCACAACACCCGGTTTAGTGGCATCACAAGTAAACAGTTAGCCCGTGCTACCAAGAGCCTTGCGGACGTGCAGAAAGACCTCCTAAAGATCATTCACGCTGAGACGATTTTAATCGGTCACAGTTTAGAGAATGACCTACGGGCACTGCGGTTAGCACATTTCAACATAGTTGACACGTCGGTTGTGTTCCCCCATTTTTACGGGCTTCCGTACCGACGTTCGCTCAAGTCTTTGGTGAGTGTTTATTTGAAGAAAACCATCCAGTTAGAGGTGCACAACAGTGTGGAGGATGCCCGCTCCTGTCTTGAGTTGATGTTGTGGCGGCTTAAGAAAGATATTCCTAAAATGAGCAGCAATTAAGGTGCCGTTTTCTATTTCATACTTTTTTTTTCTACTTTTGCAAAGAAAGTTACTTGTCAGTTTCTGAAAGAAAAAAAATACATTGCCTAGCACCCATCACTGGAATAAAAGACGTGACCGGCTATAATGTAAGGGCTTGTCATAAGAATTTAGCAACGGATCCTGTACAGTAGCTCATGATCGGAGATTAAAACAACAAAAAACTGCTGCCTTATTTCTTTGTGATTTTCGGAAAAAAAAATCTTAATGAGCATGTGATTGGGTTGGCAACTACAATACATTCTTTTATAATTAAAAAAAACAAAACTTCAATACTCCAGGAAAAAATTCACCAATACTCAAAAAAAAAAAAATTGCAAATTGCTTTGGTGTAAGACCAACCTAAAAACTAAAAAATTCAAGTACCGTAAATACAAGCCGTTTATTTATTTTTACCGCCTTTCAGCGTCGCTAGCCAATGTGTGTTTTGACAGGAACTGACAACAAAAACATGTTACAAAAAAATATTACAAAAATGAGCAGACTTTTAATGCTCGTGATCTCTTCAGCATGATCAATTGGATCAGTGGCGTAACACTAAACCTAACAAAAAGTGATTGTATGGTCGTGTGGTGGTGTTGGTTGGTGTCTGGTGCCCCGTGGTGTTTTGAATAGCCAATTGTGTGTGCATCGACTGAATACTGCCGTAACCGCTGCCGTGGTGCAACTCCCGTGTCATGGCACAAAGCCAAAGCATAATAAAACTTACAAAGCTGTGATAATTGTGTGTGGTGCGTTTTTAATCCTGCCGTCGGACCTGTAATGCTCGTTTTGCCTGTCCTACTCTGAATAACTAACAGCGTAAACCACCTCAACTAAACAGCTGCCGTCTCGTGGCTTCACATATCGTATATTGAGTAATAATAAATTACTGTAATAATATGCGCATGGCTTCCACCCGTCTCGTCTCGCCAGACCTGGTTGCTTTGGTTATCCTGTACTATGTGCTATTTCTGATGTATGTCTGTTGCATGAGCCTATCTTTCCTTCAGTTTAATTTTTTTTTTTGTCATTGATTTTTTTGCACTAAAAGTAGTAGCTGCCACTTTCACACTAGTTTGATATTGCGTAGTTTTGTACCACATGATTAGGCCAGGAAAGTGAAAATGTTGGTTCTCTGGCATGTGCAGGGTAACCATTTATATTAAAAAAAAAAAAAAAAAACCGTCTTCCCCTCCTTCCCAGACATTTTTGGCAAAAATATATCAATTGTAATGTTCCAAAACCCCCTTTTAAAACTTAAACTGTCGATTTTTTTTAACTGAAACTACAAATCGGCCCCGAAACGATACGTAAGAGCACGAAGCTTACACTCTCTTGTGTGTAAGAAACTGCTAGCTTTTTAACATGACGGTTTTAATATTTTTTAAAATTAAAAAGTAGTTGGTTAGTTTGAGGCACTTATCAGCAAGTCATTAGGGGGAAAAACGGGAACAAAAATAAAAAGTATGGTGATAGTTTCACAATTTGAATGAGACCCAAAAGTCCATAGACCTGACCGTTTTTTTTTTCCTGGCTCTTGTGTACCGTTTTTTCACATCTGCAATTTGATATTGTTCAGCTGCTGTTGATGTTCAGTTTGTTGTTTTAAAATACTGAATACTGTTTATGTAACACAACTGGTTTTAAAGTGAGTGCTGTGTACAAAATATGAGAAGTTGTAAATTTTGCACTCACACTACCACCTGAAGTTTTGGAATAGGTTTGCCCACTTTTGTAGAAGAAGAAGACTGTTGATTTTGCAATGAGAAGGAGAGGGTTGCGTTACTGTAGCCCAAGTTTTTAGCTAAGAGAAAATGCACATTTTACAGTCCTAGATCGTTACTTTAGTTACTGTAATAATTGTGGATGGTGAGTGTAGTGCCTTCCTGCAGCAGAATTCCAAATGTTAACGTCGGTAATGGAAAATTGGGGCGGTCGAGTCAAATATTAGTGAGGATAATTAAAACACATCTTCAAAAAAGATAACTTTTCCAATTTTGTCAGTTTAACGCAATGTTCTCTAACTGTTTTTTTGTGGAAAGATTGAAGCGAGATTCCGTTACCAATTCCCAGTTTGGTGTACATAAGTGATAAGTATGGTGGGGCGAATCTTTATTTGACTGATTTTGGCGAGTCATTTCGGTAGATGCCGTGTGATACCTGACGAAAATTGGTGTATGAACATACTACCTTAGAGTTGTGTTGCTTAACTGCCTGAGTTAAATCATTTTTAACCCTTTGGTGCATGATGTCCGCAACTTCAAACTAAGCAAATTTGAATCCCACGACTTGACCTATGTACATAAATGGGACTTGAATGGGAGTTACGTAGTCACAAAAAAAAAAAAAACCCGTCATCCTTGGATAAAGTCTTTCCCCCCCACCCAACCCTCCTTCCCAGTCATTTTTGGCAAAAATATATAAATTGTAATGTTCCAATAAACCATTTTAAAGTTTAAACTGTCGAATTTTTTACTGAAACTACAAATCGGCCCCGAAACGATACGCAAGAGCACGAAGCTTACACCTTCTTGTATGTAAGAAACTGCTAGCTTTTTAACATGACGGTTTTAATATTTTTTAAAACACGTAAAACTCTTTATGTTCCAGCAACATAAATGTAATGTCCAATCTTTAACGCTGGTTGCAACTACCGGCAATAGGCTAACTTTATAGAGACTAACAAATTCCTTATAGCTTATCTTTATGGGTATCCCTAGCATTACATTGATTAAAAATTGTACCTTAAACCTGAATTCTTTAAAACCCCTTCTTTTCTGTAATGGACACTGCATATTTGCTCCTATTTTAATAAATATTAACTAATTATCAACGTTAATTTACCATGATTTTACCACATTCAATTGCAACCCGATTTTTTAATGGCAGCATTAGGCTTAGCCTTGGTTAATTTTTTTTTTAAACTTCCTAAGTTAAATAAATATTAATTGCAGAATGGAAGTCTACAGCAAGAGTGAAATGTTACTTTCAGGCTAATTTTGATCTTCTGAACTTAACTCAAAACATGAAAATTGGGCGTCCCGAGACTCACGAAAATTTAGTAGCCTAGACCTAGATGAAAATGGGTTATACTAGAACATCTATGTGGTGCAACTGGTTACACAACTACCAAACTGTATGTTAATAGCTGCAGTAGCTCGTGCCAATATTTTTGGCTGAAATTACTGTGTGTACGACGTGGAATTTTGTCTGTCGTAAGGAAACTACTGGTTAGAACACCATGAGTATTGGGAGTAATTTTGCTCGAAAGTTAGTGTGCGTTTGGGGTAACTCTTATACTGTATTTTCAATTTCCTTGGTAGTGCTATACTTGACAATTCGTGTCCACATTTTCTAGCAATTGTCGAAGGCTATTTGGATATTAACTATAACTGCAAGAGAACAAAACTGTGGCTCCTTTTTTTTTACTCTGCCCACAACGATATTGCTCGGTCACACCAACACAATCACATTGTAGTAGTACAATTTTCTGTTATTTTGCGCAACAATAAGAATTTGCAGATTTTTTTTTAGGAGTAATTGTATTATGAAGGTTGTACTTTAAGAAAGCGCCAATGTTTACAAAAGCATGATCGAGAAAGTCCAGGCTTAATTTTTGTACAATTCAGGGGTTACCAATTTTGCCTAAAAAAATGTAAAATAAAAAGATTTAGCTCATTTTGAATGAGGCCTAGTTCCAGAACACGCACAAACATGATCCAGTCGTAGCATCGACACACACCGGTTTCACTGCAGTGCCTGGTTGCTGTAACGGAATCGTGTAATGTCGTTGTTCGTGGAGATTTTGTCTATTGCAGTCAAATTGTTCCTCGAAGCTGATTTCCTGCCAAATTATAACATTTGAATTCATAAAAGTGCAATAAAAACGACGCAACATCAAGCAAATATGTTTCCTTAAAGTGAAACCCTAATCGTGATTAAAATGTATATGTCCGGTTGGGCTTTTTTGGCTATTGTATATACTTTAATATTCAGGCCACTTTCCATAAAATTTGCATAATAAAGGCTGCAGGCTTGCACTACATTGAAACGTATTAGGCTAAGAGCATTAAAAAGTTTTAATGATTGGATTAAAGCGCTTCCATAGTTTTATTGGAAATCTTGTTAATCCGGTACTGGATTGTATTCGTGAGACACAAGATATTCTGGACATTTTATTGGAAGAAAAAAGGGCCGCCGTAGTTTGTTGGGAGATGGTGTTTTAAAATACTCAGGTGGGGGCTAAATTGAAAAAGTTGGTGGACTGCCTCAATCGTGTTAGTTGGAGTTTCATGAAATGCAGTTATTATAGTTACTAGCTGTTAACACGGCCCAAGGACGCATTGTCACAAGAATTGTTAATCTTACTGTACGTCAACTGATTGCACATAAAATTCCTCCCGACTTCTTGGTAAGCTTGCACGTTTTTAATGCCGTAAAAGAAGAGTAAAGAAGAAAAGTCTCTCCCGTCCTCGGAAAAGTGTGTTGATGTTGTAATGTAGTGGACAGTCGGTTCAACTGTATCTTGTTTTAAGATTAGGCTGCTTTAGTAGGTGTTAGGGTGTGCATCCCGAGTAATTGATTTACAGGTGCAGGAGTCTTTGCCTCTGTTGTGCTTCCCTGCACTGCGACTTCAGAGTGTTGCTGTCAGGTCGTTGAACTCTTTATGAGGTGTAATGTAATGTGTTGCAAGTGTGGGGAGAAGTCCAACCAGTTATGGCTACTGCCCTTGAGTAAGCATAATTTGTACAAAATAATATGGTTGTTGTAGGACCTATTTTGATGTATCTTAGGGCATAAACTACTCTGCTTTACATAACTACACTTTTTGTAGGAAACCAGTAAGGCTTTTAAGTGATTTGAGTGGAACCACATTTTCTAGCAATTTCTCAATGGCTATTGTCTGCTCAACATATTACTGCAGTTTCTGCTCACTACAAATGTTAAAAACACAACTTTGTCCAGACGTTTAATGATATTGATAGGCCTAAAAAAAAACAAAAGTTTGTCCAGGTGTTGAATGATAGGCCTAAGTGCTAACAAAAGGTTGTTTACAATTTTTAATACATGCCAAATAGCATACTTCTTTTTTTTTAGTCTTTTTGAAAAATGTAGTGCTGCAATTTTCAACATTCCATTTTTTTGTTGTTTGATTAAAATTTTAATATTGGTTTGTATTGTTTAAAATGGAGCCCTTTAACTAGGCGTCAATTTACCATTTGTCTTAATACATGTTGGAGCCGCTTTTGCCTAAACTAATTGAAGTCTAGAATTGTATGACTGCTCAAATAACGTAATCTGAAACCGAAATTAGATGAGTGTTTTCAGAACGTGCTGCAACGTGTTAGACTATTTGAAAAATTAAGTTAGTACTGCACGGCATTCCGATTTTAGCCCGCCCGAGCTGATTTTGTTTCACGATGTGATATTTTTTGTTAGAGCAATTTTGTTTTCAGTGTACTTTGGCTAGTTATTTGCAATACTGAAAATTTAAGCCAGTTCAATTTGATTTCTTAAATCTTTATTCTGTCCCTGCTGCATTAAGATTTTTGACTGCAAACTACCATTTACTTAGTAAAATAACTGAGGCTGTACGGCGTAAAAATGGCGCTAAATCGAATGAAGGTATGAGGACGGTAGTATACGTTGCATGTAGTAGCCTGTGTTTTAGGTTCTTAGAATTTAGCCAGCATGATTGTTTTAAATTGCTTAATTTTGGAATAAAATAAACATTAAAAAAAACAACTACCGCATTAGGTTAAAATGTGTCGCATTGAGATAATTCGTGCAGAAAAAAACTGGATTTTTTAAAAGTTGGTCACCCCTATAATACTATAATACCATCAAAAATGAGTCTTATTGAATTTAACTGTTCTGCACTTTAGAAAAGTGGGTAATCAAATTAATTCGTGCAACAAATTTGTATACAGTTAGAAAGGCCTACCAAGTAGTGTCGGTTTCCTTTCTGATTACGCACGATCAGTTCCATGTACTTAAGATTTGTTTAAAATTCATTGACAGACACTGTAATACAAACTTTGTCTTCTGAATTAATGGTTTTAGTCATTGTTAGGTGTAATGCAAAATCCTGGTCACGTTAAAATCCCAAATTGGGTTACCCAAATAAAATAAAATGCAATACTGGTATTTGACGGAAAGAATATTACGTAACTGGTAACTATGATTGCAAAATGTTTTATCCCAGCAAAGCTGTTTTGAAAAGCTCTTGTATTCGCTTGGTTATTGTCGTATTCTTGGTTGTGCAAAAAAAAAAGTAGGTTTCAGATGTTCAGTTCGCTATTGTCAAGTGCAGGAAATAATTTTTACTTCAGTGTGTGATGCCAAGTATTATTGTCGGAAGTCACTGGAACAAAGTATTAGTATTTGTATTAGATTTATAAAAAGACTTTTTAAATGACACAGATTTTTTTTAACTCGTTTTTTGTTTCACTTCCGTGTGTTTTAATTGTATATGTACACTATTTCACGCTAGTTTGCACAATTGCAAAATGTGGATCAGCTCTTCCTTCGAAGTTGTAGGTCGTTAGCTTCCATGCGTTAAAGCATATTAGTTTCACTTGTACATAATGATTTATTAATTTATGTGAAGGAAAACAATTTTTTATTTTATACAGACCTTGTTTGTCAATTTTTTTTTTATGCTCGACCGTAAGCTTATATATATTTATTTATTTGGAAACCTGTTAAAGAGTTTTTTCCATATCATAAAATTGCAACTTAGGCTGAAGGTAACATCTACATGTTTGGATTTTTTTTTTTTAAATAATCATACATTGTCACTTATCATTACTATTTTATAAGTATGTGCATTGTAATTGTATTGGTCTTGTAAACACAATACTACGTCCATGTATAGTTTTCTACCAAAAAAAAGTTGATGTTTGATGTAGACACAAATAAATCGAGTACATTTTTTTAATATATGCATAAAGTGTGTAATTTTTTAGTGTTTATTATTGAGCAAGTTTTAAGTAGTACTCTAAACAAATTTTGGCAATTTCCCGGGAGTGCAGGTTAAGGGGTTGGGGGGCATTGGTAACGTTTGTACTATACTGAACACAACTGAAAGCATTCTTCATAGCCTACTGGAAAAAACTTCGCACTGGAAAAATGAAATTGTTTTCTCCTGCATTTAAAACTTGTCATAATTGTTTTATAAAAAGGTTAGTTTTAAAAGTTTTACTTCACTTATTTATTAAATTAGGTCAGGGGTGCATAAAATTCTTACGGGACGAAATTTTCCTGCAGATTTTTCAAATTTCCACCGCCTTTCACTATGTAAGCAAGCCATTTTTCAGTGAATTTCCACAGTCCTGAAATTTCCCGCGAACCTCGTTCTAGCGTTCTAGCATATTCTGCACATCTGAATTTTGTTAGCGCCTTTGTCAATTTTCTCTGAAAAGGCGGAGCACTTACGATTCCGGGAATAACACTACATCCCATCCACCATTCCTTTCTTCATAGGTTTTCCATACCACTTGGTAGCTGTGATAGACCTAATTCGACACATGCATGGGGGAAAATCTCTGTTCCATGATTACGTTTAATCTCGAAAATAAATACCAAACGGAATTTGCGAATTTTCTGCTGTTTTGAAGTTCGATAGATGCAAGTTCCATACTTCCTGCAGTTTTTATTCAGGTGTCCTGTGATCGTTTTTTTTGTACTCTGGTTTACATTTGCGGTATAGTAACGGTATTTACATTTTCAATTTCGCCGCGCATGCGACCACCCGTATTTGTCAGGTAGTCTTTTAAGATTATCACGCATTAAAAACTGGGTGTTTGGTGTGGACGGTGCTTGAATGTTCATAGAGTCCAACCCCTTTTTGTTGTGGGTTTGGATAGCTAAAGATTCCAATCGGCGAAGATGTCGATCTTGTTTTGAATTTGAGACAATGAGGTCCCGGTTATCCTCTCAAGCGATACTGTGTTCAGTGTTCATGTGGTGTACCACAACGCTGTTTTCTTCCTTTGTTGCTTCTCATGTCTGCCATATGCTGTCGTGTGTGATTTTTTTTACACCCACTCTTGTCTTGCTGCGAAATTCAAAATCTAAACACCGTAACAAATGTAAACCAGAGTACAGAAAACCTGATAAAGACTGTAGGAAGTGTGGAACTTGCAGCTAGCTAACTTAAAAGCAGTCGAAATTCGTAAATACCGTTTATTTATTTTCGAGATTGAGTGTAATCATGGTACAGTTTTCTGAGACCTCTCCCAAGTTAAGATTGAAGATTCAACACGGGGAAACGTCTGGTCCTTTGTATTTAAGTTTTAGATGCGACTGGAACACCGTTAAAAAGTTCGTATCTAGAAGTGTGCTAGCACTTCGCCCATCAAGTTCAGATTGTTGGCTTTCCATGGTTTCAAATTGTTGGTAGGCCTATCTGATTGTTGTTCAGATCAGGACATAGCAACGTTTTCTGGTATGAATAGGCCTACTAAATATTAACGTGAAGAAGCTTTAGAAATTATGTAGATCAACGGGGTTTATCGAGTAGACAAAGTTCTGTTTCAGAGCTGTGCATACAGGATTTAAGTATGAAAAAGGTATCAACATCGTTTATTTCACGCTAGCTTCTACTTATTAGTAGCTAATTCCACTCAGATGAAATAATTTATGTGACTTGTATGCTTGAAATCTGACATTCAGTTAACATTAAGACTCCAATAGGTACCTCTTATGGTTTGACATTTGGGGAGGTTCTAACTCAAAACATTGTATTCGTTTGTAATTCTATTTTCGTGAATGATGGAACACGCCATCTATTATCAAAATAATTGTACTCCATGGCTGTGTAACAATGCTGCCTCAGTTACAATGTGGAAGTGTACCGAGCGTTGCTGACGCAGGTCCAATCGCGAACAAGAAGTCCTAACTTATTTTTCCGTTTCACATTAAATCGAATTGTTATACTGTAGTTGTAACTTACGAAAGATCTTGGATTTCTCTAGCTAAATATTTGGGGTGCCAGAATTGTACCGACCAGTGTTCAGGGGCGGACTGGCAATAGTGCCCCAACGGCCATTGGCCGGTGGGCCAATTGGCTGGGGGGCCACTTGAGTCAAGCTTTTTTTTTTACGTTTTATGGTAGTTAAATAAAAATTACTACTCCCTTTTTGTGGGAAAAGGTTTTGCCCTTTTGTTATGAAAAAAAAATTTTTTGTACGAAAGTGACGGTCGGCTGGGGAGATATAATCGTTGGTCTTATAACGCCGAAACTCGTCGCATTCGTTTCTAATACTTCGCCTGTAAAATAATAGTCTGGTTAGCGAGCTAGCAAGAAGCACAACGATTATCCGTCCACTCCTTGACACACACACAGACGAAAAATGGACTATACGGCAGATATACGAAATCGTTCTCATCAAACTGTTTTAATTTTACCCACGTCGGACGTACACCGTAACCGTAATGCACGCCCACGCGGCTCATTAACTACTTTTCTGGTGCAAAGCGAGGGGCTGCTGACTCTGCTTCGGCTAACTGGCCGGCATGGGTCGGCGCGGCGCAGTAGGCCTTGGGGGGGAATATTACCCTAAGATCCCGGGAGCTTGTCGATTTAATGGACGCTTTTCTCCAACACACTTCAAGTTATTTTGGACAAAACTGAGTAAAAGGTTTCGCCATTTTTTCATCTTTCGACGCTCCAATTTTTTTTTAAACTCGAGCATATTGCTGCTTTAAAATGAGGAGTTTTTGGCAATAATACCTCTAGGCCTAGTCGTTTGGAATAAAACTGAGAAAAGGATTTCTCAATTTTCACCTTTTGATAGTCCTTTCAAAAAAAATTTCACCTCCGGCAGCTGACCCTACTCCTTCTGCCCATGCTTAAACATAGCAGTTCATCGTCAATCATTACAGCTTAAAAGTACAAAATGCCAACCCCCAATCGTCAATGGCTAGCTGTGGAATTGTTTATACAATTCTAAACTGAACTCAGTTTAATTTAATTTGAAAAGAACATGTCTAAAAAAAACACGATGTAGTCACAATTAAGTTTTTACGAAACCTGCCACCCTGAAGAACGACTAAGAAAAATCACGAAAAGTTGCTCTGATACGCTATTTTAGTGCTCGCTGGAGGCCTGAAACCGTTACTACCGTTGCTTCAGCTTCCGGGGCTCACAGCGCTCCCCCAGATCCCCTAGCTCAGTTTTACGGAGCCGCAGCGCGTCGGGGTACTGCCCCCCGTAGTACTGCCATCTGCGCCTTTTGGCTGCCAGTCCACCTCTGCAAACTATACTTGCAATATTGGTACTAATAGCTTCAAAACCTTGTAAACGCTCGTATCGGTTTGAGAAGCTGAGGCTCTTTGTTAAAGAATGTTGACTGTGAAAGTGTCATTTTAAGGTTTCAAAAATGACTTTTTCTTCCAGTTTGGTCAGTGTTTTTCGTGACGCGACACGGGGCACACCACACTTTTCGAATCACCCCGCAGGCCTCTCAATTTAGACAAGGATTTTACTGATACATAATATAACAACACTACTTCCTTTTTTTTGAGTTTTTGTTTTAGCCCTCTGACTCAAAGCTAAACGCATACGGTGTATGCTATTTCTAAAAAAACAAAACAAAACAAAAACAGCTTCAGAAACAACGTGAAAGTTGTAAAAATAGTATGCATGCATGCATAACTGTTTTGACGTTTAGTGTTGCGTAAAGGAAAAAGTTGTGTAAGAACCATTTATACGAGCTACTTCTGATAAACCATTTCGACTATTGTACATCCGGTAGAACTTTTTAAAATGAACAAAATACGAATAAATAATTTGCTTCAAAATTATGTGTAAAACGGCTTCAGGGCACGTGGGAAACCATTATTTTCTTTTATTGGTTGGTGTGGGGTGGGGGGGGGGGG
>JAHWFP010054595.1:0-18874 GCA_023313725.1 Lithobius niger | reverse complement strand
ATGTTAAAGTAATAAATGTCATAAAATGTAAATTAGAAAAAGTGAAGGTTTCAAGACACAGCCTTGAGGCACTCCCAGAATGGTGTATAAGCACTATTACTGAAGTGATTATCAATTTGAGTAACTTGAGTTCTATTTGACAGATAGTCCTTGAACCACTTATTTGAAAGCCCCCCCGCCCGATTCCATAAGGGACGAGCTTTTTTTCCAAACGTTCGTAATTGACAGTGTTAAAAGCTTTCATTACGTCAAGAATAATCTCGAAGACATCATTCTTAGTGTATGATGCAGAATAAATTTGGTCGAGTAGATTCGAGATGGCATCTTGAGTGCTTCTATTTTTTTCAAAATCCCTGTTGATTGTGGTTAAGTAAATTATGTTTTTCGTAGCTTTTTATATTAGCTTAGAAAAAAACTGAGGGCAATTCACTGGGTCTGTAGTTATTCAGGGTCTTTACAACAGCCCTTTTTAAACAGAAATGATTACTTTATGCTTGAGGATACGAGGGAACGTGCCAGTTTCGAAAGAGAGATTAAAAAGTTGAACAAGGATAGGAGCAATGATGTACTTCGAGCCTTTAACTCACTTTTGCAGTAATACCGTCAAAACCTGGATATTTTCCGATCTGAAGAGCGGTAATAAGATTACACATTTCGTTTTCAGTGATTGGAGCAATGAAAAAAAAATTTGTCAAATACAGCTAGCTGGCGTGAATTTGTTCAACGTATCAGGTTTAAGTTGGTTTGCCAAATTCTTTCCGTGTTTAATGAAAAAATCATTAAATTGATTGGTTTTAGGTTTTAGGCACAAGATTTAAATAAACTGGCTTCCCTTTAACAAGTTCAGAGAAGGAGCCAACACGTTTTTTTTTTCGATCCGGTTATTTCATTAATGATCTGCCGCTGTTTTCGACAGTCATTTGGCCATGAAATCCTGCTCCTTTTGTTTCACTAGTAAGTTTTTTTTAAGGAAGTGTACGAGCGTACGAAGCGCACTTTATCATACAAGCGTATAATCACATATAAATGCGTAGTTGCTCGCTGCGTATTATTTGATTGGCAAGCGCTTTTTTAAATATAATATAACTTAACGTAATTCCGCTGCATCCCCGAACCCACGATGGCCGCTTAGGGCCTTGTAGGCCCCGCCACAAATTAGTCTTGAGTTGCTACGTAAATACCTTCTGCCAACTTTTGAGCCTATGAGTTCAGAATAAAGCCTCTCTTCTCGCTCCCAAATTCCATCCACCCCCATGTGTCCCTCCCCACGAATCTGGAATCGGCGATGGGGACGTGGGCGATGGGGACGTGGGAGGGGGAGGGTGGGCTGTATACAGCAAAGGGTTATTACACCGGCTTTTGTTACGAAAACTACCCGTATTTTTTATGGTAAACAACATGTGAACAAGTCAATTTTATCATCTTTAGTTATACTTGCACGTGAGTTTTTTTTTCAAAATACGGCGACACGGCGTTTATATAAAAAATATATCGGGATTCTTTGTGCCTTGTCACATCTCGTAGTGATACACTCGTAGTGATACATCTCGTAGTGATACACTCTCGACACAATCTGTGACGTCTTAGGATGGCACAATCTGTAACGTCATACAAAAATAGAATAAAGGTAGGCTGAAGACTAAACTAACTCAACTGCCATCTCAGGAAAAGTAAAATGTGAGCAATGAATTGACAGAATAAGGGCTGAAACACAGGAGCGATGCTACAGATATAATCCACCCATCTGCAGGAAAAAAAAAGCCTGGATATGTCCCGACTACTGGTACACCTTGCAACTAGCTGTTACTCGTTACCAACAACGTCACCAACTCTCATCCTCATCTTGGGTTACCGCGTAAAATGTTCGTCGTTTCGTGCCACTCTAACATTCAGTAAAGATATTTCATAATTATTCATTACTTTTGTTAAAAACTACTTCTAGTTGAAACAAACCTCATTGTTAGCTTCGAAAAAGCAAGTGCCATCCGCTTCGAGGAATGGTTTGAGAGCAAAGACGTCACTAACTGTGTAATCTTGGGTAATCTCGCCTGTGTGTACTTTACAACTGAAAATAGCACTGCTGTATAGCACAGACGTGTTTAGTTGAATGCCCCGAACCAATGGTAGAAGGTCCCTTTGTACAGCAAATACGAAACCTAAAACCATTTCTTCTGCGCTGATATCAATCAAGCACTTATATCAAATTAACTTTGTCACCAATTAAAAACTTTGATCTCAGTATGTAGAATACTGCCGGCCTAAATACGAACGGGAGAGTCCAACTAACCACCCAGAATAGGGAGGGTGAACCCGTTTTATATCTGCCTGAGGCATATTTATCCACTAACAGTAAACCCTCTCCCTAATTCGGGTGGAGAGTTAGACACTTCGTTATTTAAGACGCGTTTACACAAGATAGTTAGCTGGTCCTAGTTACTTGCTGTCATTACTCGAATGTGTCAACCTGTAATGCGAGTGGTTGTGATAATCAACTAGCCCAACCACTTGGAGGCAAGCCCACTATCAAGTGGGGTGAGTCAACTGCAAGTTTACCGGACTGCGTAAACATCAACTCGGTCAGACGTTTCCCGCTGACGTCTACTAGGCGTATTTAGCTGCAGCCCAAAACATGGCTGACAAGTGGTCCGAGGAAGTACACTACACTTTCTCATGATCGGCACCATTTTAACGAGTACGTCGGAATTTCGCACATGTGTGTGGATGGATAAATTCAGCCGAGTTCATTCTTTTCCAATGTTTCGCTTATCTACTAGGCCCAGTCGATTACCTTGTGTAAAAGTGCCTAAAAGCGGACGTACATTAGGCTAGTTGACTGAGCCGAGCACTGGGAGTATATCACTGAAGCGAGTGCATTCGCACGCGAGTTGCTGTTTATACTAGTTTCTTAAGGCGAATGTACATTAGGCTAGTTGCCTGGGCTGAACACTGGGGTATGTCACTGATGGGAGTGTGTTTCCATGCGAGTTGCTGTTTACACTAGTTTCTTAAGGCGAATGTACATTAGGCTAGTTGCCTGGGCCGAGCACTGGGGCATGTCACTGACGAGAGTGTATTTGCATGCGAGTTGCTGTTTACACTAGTTTCTTGTACACCCAAAGTACTGTCAATGTCAGTGTCAAAGTCAGCGGCCGACTTTCGTTACAAGATGGCAGCACCCCAGCTGGAGGTAAAATGTTGAAGCTACAACGTCGAAATTTGTATGGACTTGCACTGATAGTACTCTGGAGGAGTAAGGTGGATGTACATTAGGCTAGTTGCCTGGGCCCAGTACTGGGGCATGTCATTGGTAGGAGTGCACTCGCATGCGAGTTACCCTTGTCACTAGTTTCTTACTCGCCCAGAGTACTGTCAGTGCTAGTCCATACAAATTTCAACGTTGTAGCTTCCCCACTTTGCCGCCAGCTGGGGTGCTGCAGTCTTGTAAACATAACTCACCCGCTGACTCGCATCAAATACTAAACATCTGGATATCCCACTGGTATACGAGTAGCGAATCAAGTGCACCCGTACGGTCGAGTAGAGGTTTACATTGGAAGAGTAAAGAGTGAGTAGCAAGTCACCGCATGCGAGTGCACTCGTACCAATGACATGCCCTAGTACTGGGCCCAGGCAACTAGCCTAATGTACATCAACCTTACTCCTCCAGAGTACTATCAATGCAAGTTCATACAAATTTCGACGTTGTAGCTTCAATACTTTACCTCCAGCTGGGGTGCTGCCATCTTGTAACAAAAGTCGGCCGCTGACTTTGACACTGACATTGACAGTGTATGCTTCGTCGATATTCCTTAACTATTTAGGATTCCAAATTAACAATGGCGAATGTTAGATCGATAGATTTGAACAATTGTAATTTCATGGATTATAATTGATTACGCCAAATTCGAGATCAGCAATATTTTGGGGGCTATCTAGGAATGTGGCAAATTTCGTAGCAATCTGCACTTTGGTTTGGGCTCCACCCAGACTATAAAAGTGCAACCAACCAACCAACCAACATTTTGTAATTCGATGTCCGTTATTGGACATGTGGATAGTCAATGGGCATACAAGTTGCGAGTCAAGTACGCTCATACAGTCAAGCAGAAATTTACATTGGGAGAGTAAAGGGCGAGTAGCAGGTCAACTCTACTCAACACGTTACTATGCTAGTTGACTGGGCTGAGCACTACGCTGTGTCACTGGTACGAGTGTACTTGCTTGCTAGTTGCTGTATACACTAGTTTCTTATTCATCAAGAGTACTGTCAATGCAAGTCCACACAAATTTCGATGTTGTAGCTTCCCCACTTTGGCGCCAGCTGGGGTGCTGACGTCTTGTAAACTCGTCTGTTGACTCGCATCAAATATTAAACATGTGAATACTCAACTGGTATACGAGTAGCAAGTCAAGTGTTATCGCACGGTCGAGTTGAGCAAGGTTTACAATGGGAGAGTAAAAGGCGAGTAGCAAGTCAACTCAATTTGTACATTACTCGGCCCAGTTAACTAGCCTAACGTACATCCGCCTTAATGTACACCCGCCTGTATTTATTCACTGGCAGTAAACCCATTTCCTAATCTGGGTGGAGCATGGTGTGATAACTGGACACAGTATGGTAGTATACAAGAACATGGTTGGACTCTCCCTATCGTTCTTAGGCCGGCAGTGTGCTATCTGGCAGTCTATACAGTAAACGCTTTTAGCTATGTTTGTGTACAGCAGAGATAACAACACTGGCTCTGGCTGGTATTAGTCTACCAGCCAGAGCCAGTGTTTGGGCTCAAGGTATAACCCGAAAGTTAGAAAAATTCCATAAGTGCCGGGTATCAGGTACACCCCTCAGGATCTTCACTAGGGTGGATGTAGACTCAAGGATTGGTGCAGCTTTCCTGTATGACATCATAAGTAAAATGGCGTCCAAAAATGGCGACCAAAAAACAGATTTTTGCTTATAGCTCCTAAACCGTTCATCCGCACGAAAATAAACTGGTTACCAATTATGTTTAGAATAAAATTTTTTTCGGAAAAGTTTCCATTCATATTTTCGTAAAATTATCTCTTCTGGTCTGAATTCGTCATTTCTATTAGGTCATTTATGAATGCTATAGATAACGATAGCGCACATGTGCATTATAATTCCTAAGTTTAAACAGCTGCAATGTTAGTTCTAAATTAGATCCACTAACATAATTGTGCTTAAATGAAAGGTGAAGATGTGTATTTTCCAACAAGGGTAATTAAAACGATTTATTTTAATTACAGTTTGACCTACGACAGTTTATCTACGTTGTAGCGCTTTGATCTTCGTGCCATTTTACGACAAGATCCATCTTTAAACTGCTGCAGTAGCCGTTCTAAAACAGATAAATGGATGTAATTAAGCTCAAATGAAAGATGAAGATCTATATTTTCCAACAAGAGTAATTAAAACGATTTCTTTTAATTAGAAGCTAAGCTACGGCAGTTATCTACATTATAGCGCTTTTGTATATCGTTTTACGATAGGTTTCATCTTGAAACTGGTGTAGTAGCTATCCTAATTAAAATAAATCGTTTTAATTACCCTTATTGGAAAATATACATCTTTATCTTTCATTTAAGCTGAATTACATTCATTTATATAATTTAGAACGACTACTGCACCAGTTTAAAGATGGAACTTATCGTAAAACTATTAAAAAATCATAGCACTACATTATAGATAAACTACCATAGCTTAGCTCCTAATTAAAGTAAATCGTTTTAATTACCCTTGTTGGAAAATATACATCTTCATCTTTGATTTAAGCTTAATTATATTCTTTTATCTAATTCAGAACGACTAATACACTAGTTTAGATATGGAACTTATCTTAAAACCATACAAAAATCAAAGCTCTATAATGTAGATAAACTGCCGTAGCTTAGCTTCTAATTAAAATAAATCATTTTAATTACCCTTGTTGGAAAATAAACATCTTCATCTTTCATTTAAGCCTATTTGCATCCATTTATCTGAATTATAACGGCTACTGCAGCTGTTTAAAGATGGATCTTGTCATAAAATAGCGCGAAAATCAAAGCGCTACTACGTAGATAAAGTGTTTGTAGTTCAGATTTTAATTAAAATAAATTGTTTCAATTACCCTTGTTGGAAAATACACATCTTCACCTTTCATTTAAGCCCAATTATGTTAGTGGATCTTAATTAGAACTAACATTTCAGCTGTTTAAACTCAGGAATTATAACGCACATGTGCGCTGTTTTATCTATAGCATACATACAGCGCCTAATAGAACTTAAATGACGAACTTCGGCCATAAAGGTTAATTTTAGGAAAAATATGAATAGTACCTTTTCTGAAGGAAATTTTATTCTAAACATAATTGGTAACCGGTTTATTTTCGATCGAATGAACGGTTTAGGCGCTAGAAGCAAACATCTGGTCTTTTGGTCACCATTTTTGGACGCCATTTTACTTATGACGTCATATAGGAAAGCTGCACCACTTCATGAGTCTACATTTCACCCTAGTGAGGATATCAGACACCCTGCACTTATGGAATTGCACTTATGGAATTTTTCTAGCTTTCGGGTTATACTATCTCGTAAACTAGTCTTTTTTTTAGATTGGCTGGTAGACTAAATGAGAGATACGTCACATGCCATTTGACCCTGGTATGGACTTTTAGACATGCTAGACAACTGCCGAATTAATCACTTCGCATATGTACTGATAAAATCTAGCAACATTTAGGTTACTTTCATGTTAAGTGGTGTAACAGCTATGATTTTGAATATAGGTAGCCTATGAAGTCACGTGACTTAATACGTGAATTTGTGCGTGATGTTCATGTATTAGCAGTGCTTCTCAAAACCAGAATCGCGTATTTGTATGCTAGAAAGCAAAATTAATCATTTAATACTGAATACTAAATTTGGTATTCACGTCGCGTCATGCTCTAGTTAGTTATTTTTTTTCATCCACAGGTAAGTTCTAGGATAGGGTTTTAATGACGGCTTACTCGTAAAAAAAAACCGGTTTCTTTTAATATATTTTTCCTGCCAATGCTTACTACATTTTTACTACATTTTGCACACCACTTCACGCATGGTCAATGTAAAGTTTTGGATCTGCACTTCAAGTAGTGACGTGAGGCAACTTGCGTTCAGTGTCGTATCAACGCTAGTCTCCTAATAAATAAAATTAATTTAGAATTACCTTGTGAAAGCGTCGAAAAAGCTGTCCGGAGTGATGTTGATAACGTAACGAGTCATCTCTTGAGCTGCCATCACCAGTGTCTTTACAGTACCATGAAAGTCCATTTGATTTGGAGTGAAAGCCAATGAGGAAGAACCATCATCCAGATTCAAGTGAATGTGAAACATGGCCACTTCGGACTAAAAAAAATATACAGGAAATAAATTGTTACATTTGTTCGCTTAGCATCATTTTAGCCAGCAAAATCTTAATTAAAAACATTAAAAAAAGTCATATTGTTACAATTGTTTGGTAAGCTTTAAACACTGAAGTAAGAAGTAAAAGGTAAGTAGACAGATATTGACATCTATCCACTTATGGTAAAAGTTATAGGTTTTTACTGGAAGCTTTTAAAATCCTAAACTTCGTCGTACGAATCGTGCATCAGAATCAACTCTAACATCATCAAAAGCAAACCTATCAAGCTTTGACTTTAACAAACTGAATGTGGCTCGTTATGCAGTATATGAGCAGGTAATACGTCACACCAGTCTAAGGGGGGCTACACAGAAAGAGGGTGGATCACTAGCATTTGATGGTGGATATATACGAGTCACAGATATGCTGATTGAGTGAGTGAAGCGAACGAAAATCAGCGTTTAAAGACTGCCATCATGAGTGTACACTATGAATAACCAAAAGAAAAGGTTTTCAAAGAAACTTAATTTGACGGCTAATTTGACGGCTATTTTGACGGCTAATTTGACTTTCCAAGGATTTAGAAATGCGAATTGGAAGAAGTCCTCTTTGCTACTGTAACCTATAATGTTAATTGACAGGTTGTTCGTACATTCTAATTTATCGATTTGGTTGAGCTTAGTTGGGTAGGACACGGACCTGTCGAACAAGTCCTCGAGTTCGCTGTAATCTTCGGGGTTGACGGTGTACAACGTCAAAACACACCCAGTAAACATTTTTCACCGTTTAAATTTTGGATGTTTGTCAACATACTAATCTTGGCTGTTAAACCCTGCAAGACAGGCAAGACTGATGAAAGACAAGGCTCACAATGGTCGATATTTACTCACGCTGTTGATTACGTTACTGACACTGGAAATTACCCACCCATTCCCCAGCTCGGAAAAACTGTCATTGGAGTTCAGAATCTTGTCAAAAGCTTCGTCTAATAAAGGGGGAATAGACCTCTGAGTATCGCGACCAGACACCAGTTCAAATCGTGACCACGTCCGACAAACTCTACACCTAAACAAAACAGGTCTGGACCTTGCAGTTTGATAACTGATCTTGGCAGACCTTCACCAACATCTGCAAGGCCAAACGTATCGATATAAGTCACTGGAGCGGTCAGACTTTTCAGCCACGGACATACCAGGGATGCGAGTGCACTCGCATGTGAGTTGCCGTTTACACTAATTTCGTAATCGCCCAGAGTACTGTCCATACAAATGTTCAAGTCCATACAAGTCCATGCAAGTCCATACAAATGTTCGATGTTGTAGCTTCCTCGCTTTGCCACCAGCTGGGGTGCTGCCATCTTGTAAACGTAACTTTTTGAATTATGGATGACAAAATCCTTCCTTAGGCGATAAGGAGGAACAATCCCTCAATGCATCCCTCGCTAAAGCAAGCACATTCTTATGATTGGACGGGTGTCGAGAACAGAGGTGGTTCTGCTGCTGGTGCTGGGAAGAAAATACCACATTGCATCAGCTACATATAAAAGTAGATTTTTCCATTTTGAAAATATATTCTTTCTTTTTATTATCTGAAGACAAAGTTAAAGAACACCTAACACGGTCTAGCAGGAAATAGACATCAGGAGTTTTTAAGAAAAGGGTAAACTGCTGATGTTAATCCGTCTAGCCACCATACTTTTCATTGTATCCCTTCCACTTCATGAAGTAGACCATTTTACTGTCTTTACCTTTCTTCTTCTGTAATACTTTTTCTACTAAAAATAGATCTGGAACCAGAGTCGTTTGACGTTCCAGATAACCCAATAAGCCTTGGGTTATCTAGTAGTAGGATCACTTTCGATAGCTTGTGGCAGAGAAGCGTAAGTGCATTCATTTCGGAGGCATAGGAAGATTATTATCCTTAAAAACCAGCAAACTCCAAAGCCCACGTCTTCTGGGATACTGCTGACCTCCGACATTATACCTAAACACTGCTCAACATGGGCTCACCAACAATGGACTCGTTTTCTTCACTTTGCTAATAGTTTTCTGCAAATATCCCTTATTGAAAAATTCTTCATTTTCGAAATTCTGATGAGAGTTCCTATGCCAAATTTAGGTATTTTGCTTAAGAAGTAGCTTGCTTCAACGTTTTTTCGTGTCGAATGGTCACTTTTAACAGTTCAAGTTTTGTTGTGGAATGAACAGTGTCGTTATATTGGAAAACCTACAATGTCTATCCACTTGTAATTGTCCAACCTGGTGAGTATTTTCCACATTCGAGCTTTCAGTGTTTAGTTGAAATGTTCAATCATGCTCGCTTTTTTCTCGGAGTAAGTAGCGTTCAGGTTGACGTTATAACGTTTGATAAGTGATAAAAAAGTCTTTATTTTAAAATTCGTTACCTAGATCGATTTGCACATTTTTAGGAGTCATTCCTCTGAGTATTTTCTTAAAATCTTTGGTAAGAACTAAACCATTTTAGATTTAACTGGAATCGGCCAGGCAAACCTGAACATGAAGTTAATGCAAGTCAGCAAGAAGTCCGACGTATCCATTATTTTCTTGGGAGCAAGATTGATGGTTGATGTTTTCCACCATGTCTGCGAAGAACTATTACATTACGTCTCAAAAAATTTTCACATCAGACCATAAAATTCATTTACGAGTTGATCCATTTTGTTTTTTTTTCCCCCCCCCCCCCCCCCCCCCCCATTCAGAGTTTGAGATTGGTTTTTAAGATTTGTTTTAGTGTCGAGGCATTTAATTTTTCCCTTCAAGCTAGGGAAGGATCCTCCCGTACTCTTTGGGCTTTAGACAATAGAATTTCGCCAGCGGTTGTCGATCGCTCAAGTCTGAGTGACTGGAATAGGCAATATCCTGTTCTTTGCATGCTTCATATAGTTTATTTATTTCCGGTTCCCCTCGAGCTAATCTTTTCGACCACAATCCTTGTACCCCGGCAAATACTGTTCCATTGGTAAATGGTCCATCTGGTTTACGATATACCAGATTTGATAACGAAGCTTTTCTGTTCTGTCACACACTGCAAAACATGACCTCCATCTGCCTGTTATTTTTCAAAATCGTAATAATCGGAGGTGTCAATTAGTAGGAAATTTGCCCGTTTACATTTCAGGCAGTATCTCATTTCTCCTTTTTTTTTAAATTTATTATTTTTTTATTTTTTTTTTTTTTTAAACTTCCAAAATTCCAATAGGTGGTGGATTTTTTCTCAGTCGGTTATAAATACGTCTTTGCCCCAACACCGTTAAACTTTCGATCCTTAATCACTTGACCAAGTCGTTACGATCGTCGTAATAGTTGTAAAATCCACGACATACCCAGTTTTTTTAACCATACCAACCCTTTTTTCGTCGTTCTTATATCCTCCCAAATAGGACCAATTATAGAGATGTATTTGGCCCCGCAATAAGCCTTGGGTTATCTAGTAGTAGGATCACTTTCGATAGCTTGTGGCAGAGAAGCGTAAGTGCATTCATTTCGGAGGCATAGGAAGATTATTATCCTTAAAAACCAGCAAACTCCAAAGCCCACGTCTTCTGGGATACTGCTGACCTCCGACATTATATCGCTCTTGAACATTTTTTCGGGTTTGTTCCCGATACTCATTTCTCCAGATGCCGTGCCGTATGCAGTCCAAAGATTGGATCAGTCTTTCTATGACTTTGGAAATATTTACACATGAAATATTTTGCCGTTTGACCAAGGACCTGCCAGGTAACAGGCTATCCATGGACCTAAGACTAGGAAAGTTCGGAATTTCTGGAGGTGTTGAAATTCGTCTGTTTTGAATCACTAAAAACGTGGGTGAGAGTTTAGAAGTCCAGTTTCTTTAGTTTTTTTTATTTATTATTGAAAAATTGTTTCGTTTAACGTATTGTTTATCATCCATTGTTTCACGTTTTGACGAAAACGAACTTTTGTATCATTCCTCTGTTAAACATTTTGTTTATCAATAAAAATCCACGTGGCTCATTTGAACATGTTTTACATAAAGTTTTAATCTCGGAAAATTTTAAGTCTGTACCAATGTGATTTTCGTACACGTGTTTCAGATTTAACTCATCCACGGGAAACAAGATTATTAAATTGGCATTATCTTTAACCTCTTGGTTAGGAATCCTGGCGTTATATTGGCTACAATAAAAAACGTCGGCATTAGAATGACACCCCTGAACGAAGGTTCGATGATTTTTGTTTATCTAAAAGGCAATCATCGAAAACGACGAGATTATGAAACGTAGGATCCATTTCCGTCCTAATGTTTATTTGATTTCCGCAAATATAGACTGCAGACGCTTCACATAGTTATGCTGTTAACAAATAATCTGACTATTTGTATTGTGTGTCTTAAGGGCAATTGTCGAATACGACGAGATTATGACACGTGGGACCAATTCCGTCCTAATGTTTTCTCGATTTTCGCAAATACAACCTGCAGTCACTTGACATAGAGTTTTGCTGTTAATGAATAATCTGTCTATTTGCAATCCAACCAACCCATGTTACAAATATAATTAAACAACAAATTTGTTTTTCCACAATTTGCCGGTCTACTAGACATCTAAGGTCAATGGTAGAAAGGGATGATTGTTTTGGTCTTCATCTGATATTCAAAAATTGTAGTTTTATTCCAATGCCAAATTCATAAAATTTGTTGAACAAGAATTAAATTTCCATCGTTTTTGTTTTATTTATTCTTATTTATTCATGGCTGATACTCGTTTTCTATTGTTTCTTCTGATAAATTCTTGTTCCGAAAGGTTATCGTCGGATATACTATTAGGTCCGATAACGCAATATTGTACGTAACACCAAAGTTTAACGATGTTTGGACCATCGTTAGTTATGTAAACGGAGATAAATTTTCCGCTCACTTCTGATAACTTTGTATTCGCGTGCGGAGGTAAATTGAACCACGGTTTATGTATTATATTTTTATTAGATTTACCTTTCATTTTGTGGATGTTGTCATATCAACAGTGGTCTGTCTGCGGTTAATTTTTCACAAAATTGATAACATAATGAAACTGGGTGTAAATAATTTATATTTTTAAATAATGCTAAAGAAACAGGTTTTTGCTCATCAATTTTAATTTATAATATTTCGCAGATATACCGTCTAAGATCTTTGAGAATGTTTTGAGTTTTGGGGGCCATCCACCCTCTGTATGTCAAACCCTTGTTCGACATGGGCGAACCACGACCCTTTAAACCCTTAAATTCTTTGGAAGGAGAGCATACGTACTTTAATCCTTGTTTAAACTTATTTTAACTTCCAACGAATTATTTTGCAACAGATTTGAGAAACGTGTACGCCAGGAGGGATGAGACATTTTGAGATTTTTTTTATTATAAGTATATTTCTATTATTTCTATTTCTTTTTTATATACATACCTATTTTCATATATAAAAAAGAAATATAAAAAAATAATATACATACATAAAGAAATGTAAATAAAAAATATACCGGTAAATAAATTTGGACAGGCTTTCAAGTGGGTGAAAACAGAAGTGATAGGAGCTCCGGGAGTAGCTAGATTTGAATCATGATTATGACATGCAGAATAAATGCTTAACTAAAGTCGGAACGGCTATAGAGCCACAACATATTCTCAGTTGGTAAATTAGAAAACACACTTAACAAGATTTAAATCCAGCATGAAGGAAGATGCACACGAGCATTACAGCGCGAAAAATAAATGTATTAAAGGGTTCCTGTCAATCTAAAGACGCAGCAACAAAAGAATATGTCGATTCAAAACTCGCGATGGATTGTCATGCGGACCAATCATTTAACTAAACCCGCTGCCAGCATAGACCCCCCCCCCCCACCCCCCAAGAAGTGGCAACTATTTCTCAGTTATTCAGTTTAGAAATCAATACAAAACAACTTCAATTTGATTTCAAGGAAGATTCTGACGTGAAAAATAAACGCATTAAAGATAGTGTTTCCTCCTCGCAATCTACGATGCGACTAACAATGACTACGTCGATTCTAAACTCTCGATGGATTACGAATGCAGAATAACCAATTAATAAAACTCTCATCTGGTGTAGACTCCCAAGATGCGGCAATTATTTCCAAGTTAGCCAGTTTAGAAACCAATATGAAAGACCTCAATCTGGTTTCAAATTAGATTCTGAGGGGGTATTACAGCACAAAAAATAAACGAATTAAAGATGTTGTTCCCTCACAATCTACAGACGTGGCTACTTCTTCGACTTTGTCTCTGTCTAATTTCAAACTCATTTACTATCGTCAATCAGCGCGTGACAGGTTGTGTTTGCGGAGCGGTGGAATTATATTTTAACTTTACTTTCACGTTCACAATGACGGATTGAAGTCTCTCCAACTGCTTGGAACAATTTTAAATCACTAGAGGATATCCCTTTCTAAACTGAACTGAATGAATGCACAGATCCTCCACATTGTACAAAGCGCATCTATTCTCCTGAGCCATTCTGTACAATACAGAATATTCGCCAGCAGCGTAATTTACGTTCAAGTCCAAGAATGGGTAACACTCGAAATTTAAAGTCACATGAGTGTCCTGAAGGTTGCATGATCGAGAGACGGCCGGATTTTTAGTTTGGCTGTCCTTCCTGTTCATCTGCATAGACGGAATTGCCCACGTGGGTTTCTCGACCGCAAAAGTAGTAACCACCCACCAGTTGAAGCTAGTACTCTGAAGCAGTCCGCAACTATCGTAATGCCAATGTGTAAACCTCAAATCCACCACTATTCCCCCACCCACGTATTTGAAAAGCCTAAGTTTCTGGTTGCTGAACGCTGTGACGTGCGGAACGTGCCATGAAACACTGCTCACTATGACTTTGGCAATGGCCTTAGCAGCGGCTAGTCATTGTTGCCTTAAGACAACATGAGCACGATTTTGCTGCTAGAACATGGACACTATTTTGTCATAATATTAGAAAAATCCTATGACGTCTTTTATACAAATGGTGAATAAGAAACTCTCATCCGGATTGGCTCCTTAACAATCGTGTCGTGTTGCAATTTAAAGCCCTGGGTTGGCACTACCTACGGCCCAACAGTTACTCAGCAACGACGCTTGATCGCTCGAGGCCGGATGTGAGCAAGGCTTTCATAACACTCCTATAACCTGGATAGTTTAATTCGCTCACTAGCATGTCTCCCAAATGATATTAATGCTGCAAAACAAGTACATGGGTCCACTGTTGACGAGAGTGACGTCAGCATTTGTGAACTTAGTGCCGATGATATTGAGCAATTTGCTTTTAATTAGAAGGTAACTGTTAGCAAGGTGCAGGAATAAATCTTGATTTTCTATTACAATTATAATATCCGAATTCACGTTGTTGAAGTTAGTAAGGAACTGCAGGGGTATACTAGTTATAAGAATAGCACCCCACGGACGTGTAGTGATGTAACGACTCGTTTATATTCAGGTGCTCATCTACTTAACTCGTCTTCTACCTGATCAGATAATTGATGAAAGCTGGGTTTTTTTGCCGTTAATGTTTTGTCATTATTATTGCAGTTAAATACACTTCCTGTTGTTTTTTTTCCGACCAAATACCAACGTTCTATTTTGGTATTTGGTTATTAAATACCAACATTCACATTCTATTATATTTTGGCGGGGTTATACTCGTAATAAAAATAGCCCTCCATGGGCGATCGTGCTGTAAGGACTCATTTATATTAAGGTACTCATCTATTAACCTCATCGTCTACCTCTGATCAGATAATAATGGAAGCTCCGTTTTTTGCAGTTAATGTTTTGCTCTTATTATTGAGGTTAAGTCCACGTCTCATTCATTTTTTTTTTACCAAATACCAACATTCTATTTTTTGTTTTTATGTACAAATTATTTTTTCGAACTCAAATGAAGTCTGACAGTGAGCGTCTCCCCATTCAGATTCAATATTTCATCACCTTGAGAAATTAACCAAACTCAAATATTTCTGATTTTATCCGTAGTGACGGAAATGTATATTAAATTTTAAGGATTAATCATTGTGTGTTGGCATTGGCATAGGATGAGCCAATTGGATTCGTGTGAACGAATATTTTACTTATCCCCATGATATCGACAGCTTTTGACCTTACCGAGACTTAGTACAAACACCCTGCACGAATCCCAACGATGAGCCTAAACTCCCAAAAATAGAACTCCATAAGTTGGATTAGTCATCACCAAAATCATTTTTCAACTATTATGATTCGGTTATATGATTTTTGTTACTATTTCGCTCCAGCAGCAACAGCTTGAATAAAATTGTTCAAACCCGAAATTTTGTCAAGCGCCGGGAATAACTCCACTTTCATCTAGCTTGCCCCACCACCAGCGTGTATGATTCGTTATTATCCCCATGCATAATGAATAGGCTATAATACGTGTCCAAGGACACTAGAGCCAACCCTTAATCCTTTCTTCCTTTTTAAGTATATAGGCGTTTTTAGTTTTTAAGTTACAGCTTATCTACCCACCCACACCTGTTACAATGATCAAACTTAAATCCCATATTTATTTTTTTATATATTTGAAAAGAAATTGATCAAACCTAAATTCATATTAGCTGTTTATATTTGGGAAAAAAATGTAACCAGTTCAAAATCTATAAAACTTAACATGTCAAAATCAATAAACATTAACATGCGCCAATCCAACCGTGGGGGAAATATAAAGCTAGAAAAAAAATGTAACGCTTAGCACAAGCTCTGTGAAACTCCCTGCCAGAAAAAAACCTTAGTGGAAATATAAAGTAAGTAAAAAACGTGCAACGCTCAGTGCAAACTTAAGTAAACCTGGACCAAGGAATCAAGCGTGACTTCCAGTAAACCTTACCGCAAATATAAAGTTAGTAAAAAATGTACAAGACTTAGCGGAAACTCGTTAAACCTTGACCGAAAATTCAAGTCCAGGTCACCTCCACAGCATAAATATGCAAAATTTACCAAAAAATTAGCTAACGTCAAGTAAAAGAGGTCGAAATTGAAATGCACCATCGAGGTTTATTAGAGTGACGTAACTAGAGTAAACCTTAACGTCATGAGATCATGTGACTTCCAGTTAGTAGCGTAAACCTTGAAGTTATGAGATCACTTCACGTCCGGTCGTTCAAGAAGCCATTGACATCAGTTCCAGTAAGTAGAGCAAACCTTGATGTCATGAGCTTATGTTACTTTCGGCTAATAAAGTAAACGTTGTCGTCAGTCTGACATCATTTCCGGTCAATAGAATAGACCTTGACATCACGAGTTAACGTGATATCCAGTCAATAAAGTAAACTTGACATCACTTCCAGTCAAACAGCTCGGAGCCAATTTTACCTAGGGTCCAGGAAGAGACGAGGTAGAAACCCACAAGATAGAGGTTGCCAAATACAAATGTGTCTTTGGCTACCGGTGGAGTGGCCGACCATATCGTAAATACCGAAATATAAAGCTAGTAAAAACGAGCAACACTTAGTGCAAACTTGAGTCAAGCTGGACCGAAAATTAAAGTTAATAACACTTTACAAATAGAAATATAAGTTAGTAACACTTTATAAACGTGCAAACACAAGTAAGCCTGGACTGAACATTCAAGTCCAGGTCTGGGCCTTAAGGGAAATATAAAGTTAGTAAAAAATTTGCAACGCTAAGCGGAAACTCGGTAAACTTGATAAACCTGGACCGAAAATTCAAGTGCAGATCTAAATCTAAAATGTAAATACGTAAAACTTAGCAGAAACTTCACTAACTTCAAGTAAAGGGGCCCAAAACTCAAGTGCACCATCGAGGTTTATTGGAGTGACGTTACTAGAGTAAACCTTGACGTCATAAGACCAAGTGACTTCCAGTTAGTAGAGTAAACCTTGACATCATGTGACTTCCGGTTGATAGCGTAAAGTTTGAAGTCATGGAATCACATTACTTCTGGTTAATAAAGTAAACCTTGATGTCACTTGCGCTCAAACTGCTGCTAGCCAATTTTCCCTACGTCCAGGAGGTAGGAGAGGAGGCAGCAAAACGCACATTTTACACGTCGTTCGGAGGAAAGGAGGTAGCAAAACACGAGATAAAAGTAGCCAAACACAAGTGTGCTTTTGGCTACTGTGGTGTGGACGACTATATCGTAAATACCCTCTACTTGGGCTGATGTTTATTTAACTACTTTAGCAGAAAAACCACCGACATCATACTATACCTTGCCTCTAAGGTAATGATGACATTCTGAAGATTGCCCAAACCTTCTCCCAGGATTTCAGGTAACCCACAGGTGACATGGGACTCCACCCCAGCATGTGTAACTGTAAGCGAACAGAATAAGAGATGCACAATGACGCATCCCCACCGCAGAGCTAGACCTATGTATCAATGAGGCGTGGCCCATCTGGAGACGCGCCACTTCTACCTTCTACCGACTACTAGGCCATGCTGAAGAATACCCGATTGCAACATCAGGTTTTATTATATGCAGCTTATTATTTCCATTCTGCCTGCCAAACACTCCTAAGTTTAGACGTTAAAACTGGCAGATCCTTTGTAGTTGGTAACTCTAGGGCAGCCTCGGCAGCTAAGTTTGCATATTCGTTGCCTGGCATCCCGACGTACCCTGGGACCCAACATTGGGATATCTTTCAAATCCAAAATAACCCAGTGACTCAGAATACCCAGTGATTCAGAATGACCCTCTGCTCTTACGGCCTACTGGCCCAGAATGACCCAAAGCCGTAAACCTAAGTAATATTCGGTGCATAAACTAAAAAAACTAAAGACACTGTAATAGATTGGTCATTAACTCGCTGCTTAAACAATGAGAAGATGTCGTTTATAATATTATGATGCAATTACAACTACGTTTTAAATCTTGAATGTGTAGTTTTGGTAAAAATAATCTCAGTAATTAGCCTGATACATGCTGTATAGCTTTTAACATTTCGTTAGAAAAAAGACCTAACCACATTTTATCTCTGGAATAACATCGGAATTGTGTAGAGTAATAAACATTAGCTTCGTTTTTATTTACTTAAAATGAATATGAATGAACATAAGTGCTAAGTGCCATTGGGTCAATGAGTAGCAGCTTCTGTGAGTCAGTGAATCAAATTGGCTCAGTGAATAGATGGCGTGGCTAGAGTGGACATCTGAAATCATGAGACTAAAGCAGACGGCTCAAGGGTAAAGCGGACGGCTAATAGGTAGAGTGGTCATGTTCCACTCCCACTTCCCGCATATTATTTGTGTAGACATGTTCCCAGCTTGTCAGTCACGGTACTAGCACACATGCGTCAAGCATGTAATGTATTGAGTTTTACAACACCTGGAGTTTCATTTTCATATATTCTGTCAGTGAGTTTCCAGCAGCACTGAATGGGGATGCTTTAGGGATGTTTGTCATTCCCGCACGAAGTGCAGCCCTAACAGTTTAGATGGTGCATTGCCACAGGTGCCAGTGGGTTTCTTTCCCGCACGAAGCGCAGCCCTAACAGT